>JAGXEW010000870.1:0-44307 GCA_030684275.1 Acipenser oxyrinchus oxyrinchus | reverse complement strand
AATAAAGCCACGTTCCAAATCACAGTTCCCCATATACATCTTAAAAAGCTCTACTACAAAGACTGGAAGTATAATAGTAACATTTATGTATATAACGTAACCCTGCAGTCACATATGACCAAATTGTTCAATGAATGTAAATATTTCTAAATACTGCTTTTTTGTTCATCAAAATCACAGCAAAGGCAAGCGCTGGGGCTATCGTTTTCTTAAAGGGAATCAGTTGCTCCTGATTTGGTAGCAGCTTCTGACTCCCACCTGTTCTTCATTGGTTAGCACTAACAGAATTCCGCCAGTGCCCAGCTAAAACTTCCTTCAAAATCATAACAAGAAGGGGGCGGCACAATCCAGCTTAAACGTAAAGCACTTTGCCTTTACATCTGAAAGTCTGTCCCAATTTGTTACCAATTTTCTGTTTTGAAAGCAACTGATACAAACCTGCAGCATGAGAGCATGGGGTGAGTGTACAAAAATGGAGGGGTTTTCCTTTGGTGAGGACTCAAGACAGAGCTGAGCATCTGTAGCCTTGGCGTTGTAAGTGAAAGCTATACTGCTGGCAAGCTTTCCATCATAAAGAACTTGTTTGTGGTGTTCTGCCAGGTGAATGTCGCTTTCTGACTTGAATTTAAATGTACTCTGGAAAACATAGGAAGGAAAATAAATGATTAGTATTCAGTTGTTTCTGGTTTACAAGTTTCCTGAACTAAAAGTAGCTTGTTCTGAAATTGTCACATCAAATACAGCTGTTATAATGTAGTCTAACTCCACGGGTGGTGTTGTTTTTTAGATTCCATGTTACACTCCATTCACGTGGCTGCATTTCACAGATAAACTTGATGATACCCAATCCCCAAGTTCCAATGAAGGAGGCAAAACAGGAAAGCAGTCAACAGCCAGTCATGTGCTTCCAGAATGCATCACGGAATGAAGGAGGTACTGTTTTTATCACAATTTTCGGTCATTTTGTTTTCCACTTTCTTTTCAACTATGAGGCTTCTAAGTCGAAAAGTGAAGCACTCTATGTAGGCAGTCTTTTACTACTACTGTCTGTCTACCCAAAACAATTGACACCAATACACCAATACCTATGAACTTAAGATGATTCTGTGGTCAAAATTTGACCACTGGGTTGGGGTTTTGGCTTAGTTTAATATAAAGGCCATTAACAGGTTTAAAGCCAATTGTTCATTATTTGTATTTAGTCTCCAGTGTAACCATGTTGAAATCCTGTTTAATCAGTACGTCAGACAGTGAATATCAAAAGTAAGTCATAAATAATTTACACTGGAAAAATGTCCCATAATTATGATTTACTGTGTAGAGTAAGGTAAAAAAAAATACCAAAGAGACTATCACAGAGGTTTTAGGAGGATATAAATAATATGTTTTAAAGGTCACTACTATACCATTTTAGCCAGTTGTTTATTATAAGAACAGTATTGAGCACTTTAAAACCTGTCTGATAGGAAAAGAGCCTCACAGCCAAAGTTTTTTAAACGCTAGGATTCATATTGCAAAAATAATGCCTTTAGATTGATTGTCTGATTTAATAATACAGTAGGTGTGGACAATATCTCAGTTTTCTTTTTAATGTAATTTTTGGGGTCAAACAAAATTCACTTTTGACTTTTGTGTAAAAGATTTAGTGATTTGGTCAAATGATTGGCTTTATTGCATGACTGTAATATATAATCCACACAATGACCCATTGCCCTGTGAAAAACTACTACCTGCTTATTTAAAGTGTACAATGATACTCATGATCAGAAGAATAACAGAACACAAATGTCACATTTGCAACAGTTTAACATTAATAAGACTATGCCACAATGAAAACAAACACCATTAGGCAGTGTTTCTATTCTTATGTGCTTCAATTTGCCTTGACTGTCTGCTAGCACTCCGACTTCAAAACAAAACGAAAGCACAGGCTGAATTGTAAATGTGTGTTTTATGATCCCATTCCTTACAAATAATGCATAAACGTCAAGCAAAGCTGTGAATGTAAATCACAGAATAAATTAAACTATTCGGTAAGGTTAATGCAAAGGATGAGCACATCAGTGTAATGAAAGTCAGGCTTTACAAGTACAAAAAAAAACATTTAGAGATTCAATGTATGGCCACATTTTGCTTGACAACAATGTAGCTCATGAACAATGAGGATTGCTCACCAGTCTTCTGTCTCCAGTTAAAAACTACTAGAACGGTCTGCCTATGAAGACATAGTCATCTCAAACAGGTCTATCAAAACAGTTCCTAACAATAGTACTTTTACTGCTGTTTTAAAATTAAAATATTTAACACATTTTTATTAAATTCCTATACAGTATTAGCAAGTACTTGATAATGAGATTTTCTTCTTGTGAAAACTACAGGAGAACTGCTGTCAGGTTTCATTAGGATAATAATTATGTAACTGCTCCACATTATAAAACACAGTCAGTAGTTTCCTATGGGGCAGTGACTCTATCCACACAATCCAAGCAATAATAACAATTAAAAATAACTACTCTGCATAGCCTTTCCGGTCATGAATATGTGTTATCCTGAGAACTGCTTTCTATCACCATCCAGGTGCATTGTTTTGCTGTTCTTTTTGTTTTCTAGGTTGTACTTAGGTGAAGATCATTTATCCTTTCACAGCACTAAGTTTGATAGAAGAACAGTGAAACCGTAATTAGCCAGTTACCAAAGGTACTGAACATTTTTGTTTATGCAAGGTGGCTCTCTCATTCACAATGGAAAAAAGAATGTATTTAAACAACTGGCCCTTTTACTGAAAAAAAATAGATTTTTTTTATCAGAAAGATTACTAAAATAAAAGGCTTGAATGAGAGAATGCCTTTTTGGTCACTGCTAGGGAAGGTAAGGATGTTAATATGTACAGCCAGCTTGCTGGATTGTCAGTTGTTTAAAGTGTGCCAAATTCAAGTGCTATATATTACACTGGAATATTTCTGTTCTTGGCTACGTTCATTGAGCCGCACAGTATACAGGATAAAGTAAAAATATTGTTTGACTGGCCTTGAGGTAGCAGTCATTAGAAAGAAAGATGTTTTATAACTGTAGGACGTAACCTTATACATAGACAATTTTAACAAGAAAGTTTTCTTTATTTTTATAATGCTTGGTTTTGACATTGACAACTTGGAACCAATCCATGCTATTTAACTCTCCTGAATTGGCATGTCTTTGATATGCCCTTGTCATTTACAAGCATGCCTTAGTTTTCCTTCGCTTGATGTGAATATTTGAATGTAATAAGATATCATATCAGGTTAATTTAAAACTATTCAGATGTCAACAAATCATACAAATCACCATTTTGTGACTCATTTTACAGTGTCAATGTCAGATTTATTCAGGAGAATGAAATAACTTTAGGGTTTAAGGGTCTAACAAGCTGGGACTGTCTACATTGTTCTATTTTGTGAAAACATAAATCGAAAACATAAGTCTCTGACATTAGTTTGGATTAGACTCAATTTAAAGTTTATTGCATTTTGAAGGACCTGTCACCTTGTGTCATCCTTCTCTGTAACAACTTTCCTAAATTTAACTTTCATAAATGCTAATGACTATAAATCGTCAAGCAAACTACAGTTTTTAACTTAGATAATGGCAGACGTTAAAAGCTCATTCTTCTTTTTTTTCTTACAGTAGGTATAGCAGAAGACAAAAGACAGAATGATCTGTTGAGTGAACCATGCATTTGTTTTTAATAATGCTTCAAGAGTTCTTCATTAGGTCTACTTAAATGAATCTTTAAGCTTAAACATCTCAATAACTGCACACCCTACTTTATTGGCTAATAACAATTAATAATGACATTACATTTAACTTGGAAATCTGCACCTAACCTAACCACTTAAACCAGAAGGTATACATTCAGTGAATATCATTTTCAATAGCAATTAATGAGCAATTAAAGATCAATCTTACACTTACAGTGTGAATCACATGATAACTGTAGTTACATTTAAAACATTTGAGTCACAGGAAAACAGTGTTTGCTGATTGGTTGCTGAGAAGGAGACAAACGGCTTTTGGGGGTTGAGTCGCTCTTACTGTATTTGTCTTCTCTGTAAGTAATTGCTGCTTTTCCTAAGACTCATTTGTTTTCAGCATGTATTATGTGACTAAAAATCTTACAACAGCATTTGCCTGGTATTTTGTTCATTTTTTGCAAGAAAACAATAACATTAAATGTTAAGTTTCCCATAATTTGTGTGTCTTATAGGAAGATATGTGATCTACTTCATCAAAGTCATATTGGGTATGATTTATTTATTGTGTTTGCTCTATGTCCTTTAAATGGGATCATCACAACTGCTTCATCCATTCTATAATATAATGGAGACCGTCAAACACAATATAAAATTCTGGTTTGTAGTTTTTTGTTTTAAAAATAAAGATTATTGTATATACATTAAAAATGGTACATATTTGGGAGTAACCTATTGTTCAGAAAATATCTTTGCATACTCACTATAAGAAGATATAAAATGACATATTGAGATCAGAGATGCTTTTAGGAATCGCTCAGTAAATTATGAATAAACCGTTGAGATATGTAGCAATATAATATTCACAGTAAGTATTAAAAGAACACATTATACAAACATATTCTATATTAGTGGTTCTCAACCATTACCCCCATCACCACTTATTTTAAAGTGCCAATGCCTCATTTTAGTGCTACCGTGATTAACTTACTGCAGTTTATTTAAGCAATGATTTGTGAAGTGTATAAAGAGATAAACATCCTGTACTTCAGTAATAGACTGTGTTGTTTACTTCAGAATTCAGAGTTTTTTCCAATACATAAAAGCAAACCATCACAATTAAAAAAACTAAAAATAGCATGCCTTCTACAACAAACAATGTTATACACCATTTAATTCACTTGAAATGTCACATGGAAAGGACATATATGGTCCTGTGGTGCCACTTGAAAAATGACAATTTTTACATTTTTCTATTACAATCTCTTTTCAAGCCTTTTCCAAGCACAATGACATTAAATTGTTAATATAAATCTAACTGGAAATACTCTACGGTGTAATAATAAAAAATATATATCGTTTACAAAGAGGTATACAACACATTATATTGTTAGATAGATAACTTCTAAAATGTGTTTTATACATTCATAGGGGTTGCTGTCATCAATGTGTTCTGGTTCAAACTGAAAAGAAATTACTATTCCCAGACATAGCACTGTGGGGAACAGATCCTTATACCATAAAAAGAGTGAGAGAACCTGCTCTGCATAATACGTTCTTGTCCTCACCTGTTTTTAATCACCTGTATCCTAGTAATGCGAGGTATGAATTGGGCTCAGCTATATATTTTGATTGACAAATGGGAACACTGCTCTGTTCCTATGCTCATGGCAAAAGCAGCAGCAGTTGTGAATTGACAAATCAAGCAAATGGCAGGAAATAAAGTCACCCATGTAATGCTCCAAAGGTGCCTCAGGCACTGGACATTAATATTAATGTATTCAGTCTAACACAACCTGCTAAGAGAAATTAGCATTCCCTTTGAGCATCACTAACCAGGTCGCAAAACAAAATGCCATGTAGGAATAAACTTATTAGGCCGCTGAGTTCTGTGTAAAAATGCAAAGTTATTCAAGAATATTCTCAGTGTAAGGCTGCAGCCAAACTGAACTACGAGGTAATTGCAAGCACAAGCAACTACAACTAAACATTCCACATAAGAGATTTTAAATATCCTGGGGTCCAAGTCCAACTAATAAAACATTTTGGAGATACAGTTACTTTGTTAGAATTGCACAGCCTGCTGCAACCAAAAATACCTACTACTCGATGCAATTGAATGAACCAAACTGAATTGTTGCAACCATACTGATGATGTACTGTAAGAAGTGTTGTGGGTTAGACAGAAGCCATTTTGGGGCTGATGTCAAGGGCAATGAAACCACATTAGAATCTGTATGGTTTGGGTTGCAAAATATTTCAAGCAATTGGAACTACATGTGCCTTGGAATTGTGTATAAAGCTCACGTAAATAAAAGCAGAGGGCAGCAGATTTTAATGAGGTTTTGGATATCAACTTGCATGTGATTTTACTTACATCCACAGCATTAGTACTTAAAAGAGCACATGTCACATCTATTCTGCAGTTTGTTTATTTTATCAATAGTTTTGCAATTCTTTGATAAATCATTTAACCAGAAGTAGTTCTCAATGCGTCATATTCTTTTATAGTTATGATCTTAAACATACCTTGTACCCAGGTCCGAGTTGATGTATTGCAAATATCTGTGCTGGATTGAGTGCTTCACTGAACACGTAAACTGCTCCTAGCTGACCACAGAACACTCTATTAGCATCAGCGGTCTCAGAAGAACCCAGGAAGCATTTATCATAACTCTGCAATCAGACAAAAAAAAAAACAGGTCATATATATTTATAGCACACACCTAGAAAATGCCAAAGTTACATTTAGAGCAGGCAATTAAAAATAACAGCTATCCTAACATCAGAAACTTAAATTTGAACTACTACAGGCAATTATAAACTCCATGCATCAGCAAATCAGATTACGTGTAGAGAGGTCATTACCCTATTTAGATGCCCGTTGAGCCAACTAAGCTAGCTTGAGAATCTTGCACTATTAGGTCAACCAAAGTCCTTATAGACCCAGAACACTCATTTTTTAAAACAATTTTAGACTATTTAAAGTCTCAGAGCCTGCCTATGTATAATGTCTTGGGCAACAAAAAAAAAATCATATTTAAAAAATAAAAAATAAAATACCATTCAAGGCCACTTGAGGGCTAGGGTTGAGAAACATGGCCCTATCAGCAATTAATGCCCATTGCCAAAGAAATGTTTAATTATAAACCATTTAATTCTCATCCACCAGTCACCAAGCTCACATGGTAAATGATCTCTGAAATGGAACATTCAGATAACATCATAAGTATTTATTGTTCACATTCAGTGAAATTAAGTCTGCAACTGCAGATCGGGGTATGAGAAATGGTATACAGTCCTGATTTTTCTCTGGAGAAACCTGTCAGTTTCTCGTAAATCCGATCTCACATACATTGCCCTAAGCTCCTTTTGTACTTTATCACCAAACAGTAACTCAGCTTCACTTTGAAATACTATATGGCAATGTTAAGAGCACCGCTCTGACTTTATATTAGAAAGCCATGAGATATATATATATATATATATATATATGGAAAAAAAAACCTAACTGTAGAAAACAGAAAGAAAGAAAGAAACAGCAACTCCCTTGGATAAATCCGGCTCTGCACTCAATTTGTCGATAAAAGCATTTTTATTTTCATATTACAAAAGTCAGCAAGCTATAATGTTAACGCGTTTCGACAGTTTGTCTTCATCAAAACATTGTATATATATATATATACAGTACTGTGCAAAAAGTTTTAGGCAGGTGTGAAAAATGCTGTAAAGTAAGAATGCTTTCAAAAATAGACATGTTAATAGATTATATTTATCAATTAACTAAATGCAAAGTGAGTGAACAGAAGAAAAATCTAAATCAAATCCATATTTGGTGTGACAACCCTTTGCCTTCAAAACAGCATCAATTCTTCTAGGTACACTTGCACAAAGTCAGGGATTTTGTAGGCATATAGTCAGGTGTATGATTAAACAATTATACCAAACAGGTGCTAATGATCATCAATTCAATATGTAGGTTGAAACACAATCATTAACTGAAACAGAAACAGCTGTGTAGGAGGAATAAAACTGGGTGAGGAACAGCCAAACTCAGCTAACAAGGTGAGGTTGCTGAAGACAGTTTACTGTCAAAAGTCATACACCATGGCAAGACTGAGCACAGCAATAAGACACAAGGTAGTTATACTGCATCAGCAAGGTCTCTCCCAGGCAGAAATTTCAAAGCAGACAGGGGTTTCCAGATGTGCTGTCCAAGCTCTTTTGAAGAAGCACAAAGAAACGGGCAACGCTGAGGACCGTAGACACAGTTGTCGGCCAAGGAAACTTACTGCAGCAGATGAAAGACACATCATGCTTACTTCCCTTCGCAATCGGAAGATGTCCAGCAGTGCCATCAGCTCAGAACTGGCAGAAAACAGTGGGACCCTGGTACACCCATCTACTGTCCGGAGAAGTCTGGTCAGAAGTGGCCTTCATGGAAGACTTGCGGCCAAAAAGCCATACCTCCGACGTGGAAACAAGGCCAAGCGACTCAACTATGCACGAAAACACAGGAACTGGGGTGCACAAAAATGGCAGCAGGTGCTCTGGACTGATGAGTCAAAATTTGAAATATTTGGCTGTAGCAGGAGGCAGTTTGTTCGCCGAAGGGCTGGACAGCGTACACGAATGTGTGTCTGCAGGCAACAGTGAAGCATGGTGGAGGTTCCTTGCAAGTTTGGGGCTGCATTTCTGCAAATGGAGTTGGGGATTTGGTCAGAATTAATGGTCTCCTCAATGCTGAGAAGTACAGGCAGATACTTATCCATCATGCAATACCATCAGGGAGGCATCTGATTGGCCCCAAATTTATTCTGCAGCATGACAACGACCCCAAACATACAGCGAAAGTCATTAAGAACTATCTTTAGCGTAAAGAAGAACAAGGAGTCCTGGAAGTGATGGTATGGCCCCACAGAGCCCTGATCTCAACATCATCGAGTCTGTCTGGGATTACATGAAGAGAGAGAAGCAACTGAAGCTGCCTAAATCCACAGAAGAACTGTGGTTAGTTCTCCAAGATGTTTGGGCCAACCTACCTGCCGAGTTCCTTCAAAAACTGTGTGCAAGTGTACCTAGAAGAATTGATGCTTGATGCTGTTTTGAAGGCAAAGGGTAGACACACCAAATATGGATTTGATTTAGATTTTTCTTCTGTTCACTCACTTTGCATTTAGTTAATTGATAAATATAATCTATTAACATGTCTATTTTGAAAGCATTCTTACTTTACAGCATTTTTCACACCTGCTTAAAACTTTTGCACAGTACTGTATATATAATCATTTTTGCAATGTGGAGCGGTTTTAATTTTTTTCTTCATGTTGAATTAATTTCATTTAAGTACTTAAGTAATAAATAATTAAGTTTAATTTCAGGTAGCAAATTATGAATTTTGCTTCCTTAAAATAATCAATTACCCTGGTATATAAGCTACACTGCTATATAAATTGCATCAGTGTATAAGCTGCCCCCTGCCTACTGTACATTTAAAACCTCTTAATAACTTGCATTTATTTTTCTTCCAGTATAGTATTAATTCCATTAACGGTATTCACATAAAAACATAAAAATATAACATTATATTAATTTGGACTTTAATTTTCATGTGAAACACCAACAATAAAGTGTTGTGGTGGATACCCTGTGTTTGTGTCCAATTAAACATTTCAAAAAGAAAATTGATTTACTTCTCAGTGGGATAATGCAAAAACATTTCCCATTATATTGTGGGGGCGTTGCTGCTATTTATGGGGAAAAGGTCATTAACCTTTTCCCCATACTGATACTCAAATGACGTACTTGTTTATGCAAGCAATGTTTAAAAATAAATTGGGCACTACAACAAAAGGACAGTATCTATTTGAAATGGATACAAAATTAATACAAATCAGAATCAAGTAAAAGTTAATGCTTAGAATACAGCTGACAAAATATATGGTTTATATAGAACAGTGAAGGTTGGTTCCTTCAAGTATGAAATGTTATTCCATTACCGATTGGGATATACCTCTGTATAGCCCGAACACAGTCCTAAAAGGGTTAATGTGATCATGTTGTACATTTCATCACATAAAAAGGTTGATTCATAAAGTGGTAGGTTTTGTATTGATTGAAGAGGAAAGGGAATGCAGTTTTCAATTACAACATGCAACAGATTCAATTAAACAGTGATTATATTAAGAGGTTTTTTTACTGTACGTCTCTTGGCTGAAAAGAAGTACCAAAAGCAGGAGCTTATTTGCCCTTGCTTTTACAGTATTATATATACATTGTTGAGAAAGAGTTAAAATACAAGCAGTATTTGCAGGGACACTTACGTCATTGGTGTTAACATGCCAGGCCATGTCGCCATAGGAAACTAGTTGTCCATTTACATAACACCGAATTTCACTGTTTCTCCAGCGGTTGTAAATGTGAACGATGCTGATCATATACCACTGAAAAAGAAAGGGTTATAAAATCACCATAAATTATTCAGCTTATTATGTCACCAACCTGTGATTCATTGATGTACACGTTAACAAAAGCAAAGCTCTCACTTCTTGAGCTCACTTACAATTTTACAGATATCGTTTCATGTATGTATGTATATATAATTTTAGGTCACTTGTTCTCTTAAGGGCTGTGATTATTCTTTCAGACATTTAATAAGTGCTAGCAAAAGCACAGGAAAAATGTTGTCTGAATTTCATTCCAGAAATCAACCCATCACACTTTATGTCACGAACTGTGGAAAATGATCTAAAAATCACTGCTATTCAATTTGACCATGGGCAGGCAGGATGGCAGTGCTTCAACATGCTATTGGAATTCTAAAGGGATACACAACCATTCCACAATGATTACTGGCTCTGTTTCCTTCTGAGAAATCTGCAGAGAAGTGTGTTCTCCAGAATGACCCATGACCCATTGAAATTTCCACTCATGGATACGCAAGAACCTGACACCTGAGCACATGCTACCAAAGTCTTGCCATCCTGACTGAAACTCACTTGCAGGGAGATATTTCATAGAACAGAATTCCCAACATGTACTTGTAAAATGTGACTTTCATAAATGAAGACGGCAAAGAAAACCTTAAAGACCTACATTAATCACTTCAACAGTTTCTGTGAGGTTAAGTAATATTTTCTGTAAAGCAAAATACAATTGAGGACAGTACGACTACATCAAAGGACTAAGGGCCCTATTCATAAAAGTACTTGCCGGCTGCCATAATAAAATGAATTCCATTTCAAACTAATGAAAGTCGTCCATATTGCTATTCATAAAATGATCTGAGAATACAGGCGACTGTCGCAAAGCACTTTATGAATGGGTATACAGTTGTTCAAGAACGAATATCCTTTTGATGACATCATCAGCATTATTAACGTTCCTGAGTGGTGTCGGTAGCTGTTGCAAAAGAGAAACGGAATCCACCGACAGTACTACCGAAACCCGAGTCTGCAGCTGCCAGTCACGGGCAGTTTGCAAAACCTGATTCCGATGCCCCTACCACGTCTGCCAAAAATTCAGGACATGTCATAATTTAGAAAAGAAAAGTATTTTTAAATAAATACTTTGTATTTTTATTTTGTTTGGCAACGCTGGTAAACACATTTCCATACGCACACATAAGATTTCCAGTCTTAACTGCAGGACCAAAAAAAAAAAAAAACTAAACAAAAAGCACTGTAGGAGGACATTTGAATAATACTGTAATTCTAGTAATAATAATAATAATAATAATGATAATAATAATAATAATAAGTATTATTATTATTATTATTTTGAAAACTTTAAATGTTAATCTTACAAATTCTCAACTATTATTGTTTATTATTATTATTATTATTATTATTATTATTATTATTATTATTATTATTATTATTATTATTATTAACCCTGCTTAAAGCAGGGAATCAATCAGGGACGAGTTTATGTTTAGGAATCAGTGAAAGTTTCACGCCGTATTGTACACAAAATGGAATACAAATTGGGATTAAGGCTTTAACATAGCATTCATTTTCAATACAGAAGTCTATGTGAACATAGTCTAGTCTGAATAGTCTATGTTTGTCAGGACATTGTTATACAGTGGTTTGGAACAGGTCATTTATAAAGTACAGATATTCACCAAAAATAACAAACAAAATGTACAGTGTCTTACCCACTAAACCAAATATTTTGAAAAAGTTGCTCTTCATACCCTTTTTTATCTTTTTTGGTTTTTCATAGCATTCCATCTGTCGATGAAATCCTTTGTCTGCTTTGCACCCTGATGATTGCAATGCTAAGCTGAAAGGCATCGTTTTGTTAATGGTTTCTTAACCAATAAAGTAGTTTTTTATATGTGACGTGCAGGTATTTTTAAAAATTATTGTTTTTAATCCTATGCACCACAGTTGACTTTTGTAATGCAGCGGCAGTTCTTATCTGTTTAAAAAAAAAAATGATATTTTTATACAGCTTGAAATATTCACATGCCATCCTGAAAAAGAACTGTAGCCACCAGAATTGTCATTTTTGTCACAGTTCACGATATTTTACTTTTGGTTGGGAAAAAGTATCCTCTAATGTTAGCACATGTTTCCTTTCCAGAGCACAAGAGAGAGTATAGAAGGCAATGAAGCATCAGCAAACTCCGGTTATTTTTCTCATATGTTTAAAACTTTTCAAGTTCCTTTCTGATGCAATGTGGTTAGCAGTATCAGTATATATCAAGGGCAATTCTGTTACAGAAAGGCAGCACCACACAAATGAATAAAAATATAATTGTTAAACGGCAGAAAAAAATATGTTTTAAATTGTTACTGCATTCCCATAGTTTGGAAATCTGTGCACAATTCCGTACCACAAAAATAAATAAATATAGCTAAATTGAATTAGAAAACGCAATGTATTTCTTGCAATTTATTTGTAGTTGCTCAAATTTAACCTCTTGAACTAACTAGGCCTACAAGAATTCAATCCCATTTGACACAAATTTGTATTTTTCAATATAAATAGTAAACACATGTACGTGTTGGGGACTTGTAATAAAATATAATTTACGTTAAAATGACTTGAGCTGCATCTCTCGGTAGATGGAATGCTTGGAAAAATATGTGAAGCTAAGTACTACCTGCTTTCTTGTGAGTCACAAAGATTATGATCACATTTTGAACCTGTGCAATTCCTATGTTTGTGTACTTAGGGCAATTGATTTTTAATTACAGATTTTCATCAGGATAATTTTTGGTTAAAGTTTCTTTGTGTTACCGTCTCTATGGGCTTTGTGAAAACATCCAAATTCAAGTTTCAATGGAATCAAATTTAGACCACAGCTTGCTAAAGCCTACAATAAATATTTGCCATGTGTCAGACTAACATAGTTCCTTGCCGTTGTTCTTGTGGTGTTTTTTATTTTTTTTTCATATACGAAAGAAACTCTTTGCATTCAGCAATTATTTGGGCAATTACAAAGGGATAACACACACACAAAAAATAACTTGATAGGCCAGATATGTACATTTAATCATGTTTATTTTTAACAGTGTGTAGCACTACAAAGAAAAACAAAAGTGATACAATATGAACACAAAGAAGAATTTTGAAATTACCAGCTTGTGAATGGGAGAGAAGGAATCTGAGCTGCAAATCGACCTCCCAACCAGGAAGGGCGCTAAGTAAGGTTGGTGGAACTCCTTCACAGGGATGGTAGGACAGAACCAGAAGTGGGACATCTTGGGAAAAGGCCGTAGCTGTAAGACTCTGGAACAACTCTATTGTGATTAGCTGCGTTGCTTGGGGCGATTGGATAGAGAGTGGTGCCGCACTGATCACAGGGAGGAGTTTAGCAGTACAAAGGGGACACAGCTACGTGAGTACAGCCCTTACGCTGAAACTAACACGCCAGAGCACTGCGCTTTTGTCATTTTGTTGTTGCAGGAGAGTAGCAGCTTGGGAGCTGCAGCCACAGAGCCAGCACACACACCCTGGATCACCACTACCTCTGCACAGCACAGCACCACAACAACCACCAACCTGGAGCACTTTTCCGTGCACTTGTGGGATTAATGGACTGTGTTTTATTATTTGTTCAACCTTTTTTGTTTGAGCATGAAGACCTGCTGTTTTAAACCCCCATACCATTGCTGGTGTAGGAGGTGGATTGTGTTTATTAAAACTGACCTTTACTTGTACGTATACCTCCTGTTTGGACCTTCATTTATTTACTTACCACCCACATCCTGACACAGCTATATAAAGATTTTGCATTAAACCGACTAAAACATCTGATATCACAGAAACCCAGATAGGCTAAAATTATTTAAAAATCACTGCTATTCAATTTGAAGGCATTCAGGCATAACATATTTTCAATGTTACACTAAACAAGTGCTACAAAATCAAGCAGGCTTACATATGGTTTGTTGTTTTTCCTGAAAAACTTGAAACCCTTCTGTAAAACTGTGAGTAACATGTAAGGCCACAATGGGCAGGCAGGATGGCAGTGCTTCAACATGCTATTGGAATTCTAAAGGGATACACAACCATTCCACAATGATTACTGGCTCTGTTTCCTTCTGAGAAATCTGCAGAGAAGAGTGTTCTCCAGAATAACCCATAGTCATCTCTTTTGAAACTTCCACTCATGGATACGAAAGAACCTGACACCTGAGCACCTGCTCCCAAAGTCTTGCCATCCTGACTGAAACTCACTTGCACTCAGATATTTCACAGAACAGAATTCCCAACATGTAAAATGTCGACACAATTGACGGCACAATTCTGTACTTGTGATTATACTGTAATATAATTAAGGCTTCTGTTTTTCGGTTTGTATTAATTTTATTTTTCGGTGCTTATTTTTATCTATTTGAGATACCCGAAATCTTTTTTTTTTTTCCACAAACATGTACAGTTATTCAACAGTACTTGCACACTCCATTTGTACCTTCTTTCCTTTGCTGTCTTCTTCAACAAAATCCTTATGGTCACAGGCACATTCTTCTGGGGTTTTTGTGTGTCTAGGCATTTTTATATTTCAGCCACAATTTGCAAGTTTGTTTTAAATCCTAACTGTAACATAGCTTTAAATCCTGCGAAAAGACTCCATTCCTAATTATAATCTTGTTTTAAATCTAGCAAGTGGAGTCTCCAAAAGAAATGTAGGAATTTGCAGCCACTCAGTAGTTGGGGTGGGTTTAAAGTACCGTATTCAGATCGAATCAATAATAGATACAAATCAGTACGGAGAGTCATTGCCCAACTGCACTGGGAAAGGTAGGTTTTTATTTATTTTTCATTTTTATTTTTAAATGGAAAAGAGGCAAAGTCAACGTGAACTGAGTAACCATTTCTAGTGTTTTTCCCATGTTTATTAGCTATTACACTGATTTCATTTGCTTTGTATCAGGGGTGTTTTATCATTTTTATAGGTTAAAACTGAAAATCCGAAGCCCTAAATATAGGCCCAATACAGACACTGCACTGGCCTGTATACACAGTCACTGGCAGGTCATCAAAACAGAAAGGAGTTGTGGTACAATTAGTGCTCCAAAAGCAATCTGCTGCACAGTATTTGAAACGAATAGTATGGACTGACACACTTCTTTGGTATCAATCATTACTTACAACACAGATTTTCTGCTTTAAGAATGCATGTCATTTGAAGATAATTGTATTGCACACTATGCCCAATCATTAGGACAGGGCTGTGTATGCAGATAGATACAAGATGGTCTACAGTTTGACAACCCCAGTTACCTATTGCAGGTATGAAAGGCATTTTGTACATTTTGCAATTGTGTTTTAAATCCTCCATATCTTAACTGTAATACAGCTTTAAATCCCGCTAACAAGCCTCCACCCTGATTGAAATCTCGTTTTAAATCTCGCAAGCAGAGTCTCCAATAGAAATGTAGGAATGTGCTGTCACTTTCGGTAGTTGGGGCGGGTTTAAAGTATTCAGATCGAATCAATGACAGATACAAGTCAGGAAGGCGGGACATTGCCCAGCATTTATTATTATTTTTGTAGTAGATTTTTTTTTTTTAATGGGAAAAGGGTAAAGTCAACGTGAATAGATTAACCATTTCCACAGTTTTTCCGGTGTTTTCCACCGATTCAATTTTTTTTGTATCGGGTTTTATCGGTTAAAACCGAAAATCAGAAGCCCTAATTACATTAACCCAGTTTGAGAACCATTTAATCCTAGTAGTGATTTTATAAGGATCTGCTTCTGTTTAGTTAAAATACATCAAAATGAGTTGGACATGGAACATTCGGATTGTTAAGAATCTCCAGAGGATATTTTCAGGAAAAGTCAAGCCAGGCAAGACCAGTGTACTGAAAAGCTTTAGACTAAAAACACAAGAAAACAGGATGTCACAAGGTGGAGAAAATAAAAATACAACCACTAAGGAACAAAACCATATTTAAACATTTGAGACCATTCCCTGGGAGAAAGCAAGCATGCACGAATTATCTTTCTCTTTCAAAGGAGGTTATGAAATCCATTCAAGCATTATTACTAATGGCCTCCACTCCATAAGTTTAGGTACATAATAATAAATCAGCCAAGCTTCCAGCGTAAATGAGCCTGAGAAGATGCAATGGGAAATCAAATACAGACACATTTCAGGGAGATCAGAGATGTTTGTTTGGTTTGTTTTTTTAGAAAAGATTATCCTGCTGTATCCTATGTTCTCCATATTGCAGCAATATAATGTATTCTTTAACATAATCCCAATACAGTGATTTATTAATAAAATTATCAAAGTGACCCGGCTTATTTTTAAGCGTAGAGATTGCTCCGACCAGACAACATATGACACAGATAAGGTTTGCTTTTCTTCAACAAATGTCCTTTTCAGTGTCTTAAAATGAGTAGTATGACAATAAATCCTGTGTTTTTATATTTTACCAAATAGTAGATTCGACCAAATATAAAATGCATCTTTAATAATTTGAAAGATACCAGGTTAAACCATTTTTATATCTGTTTGCACTTTATATTACTTATCTTGATTTAAAAGACTTCCATTTGCCAGATGTTTATACTACATTTGAACATTACATTGGCAGACTTCTAGCAGAGAATGACTCACTGTGCCTTTAATGTGGCTGCCATTTGTTTACCATTCATTATAGAAAGAACACTGACACAGCAGAATGCATGATTTTTAACATCGTTCAGTCGGACCAAGTGACATGAATTTACTGTTCTGGGGACCAAAGTTTTCATAGTCGGAAACACCTTAATAAAAAGCTGCTTCTTAGTTAAACACAATTCCAGGTTATTTTCCATGTTAACTATTACACCTCCCGAAGGAGAACCGATTGATTGCATAGAGCCACAGCCTATGTAACAAAACCATATTGAGACATATTGAACTAAGCAGAAAGGCCTTCTTCCCTAGTTTAGACAGTAAAAGCAAACATTGGTGTATCATATAACATATCAGGCAGATTAATAAGGGGTCACATAACACAGAAATCAGTTCCTCTGTGTTTGAATCAGAGGACATACAGTAGAAAAGGCAATAGCATAAACATAAGGAATACATGAAAAAAATTAAATAAATTATAAATGCTCATACAAAAATCTACCTTGAGCGTAGTTTTTTTGTGTTTAAAATAAACAAGAACATATTAACACACATTAGCATCACAAATGCAAAAGCAAACTACAGTACTGACTTCACATCTAACTTTATCTACAGGTTCTAACATAAGTTTTACAGCTTCACCCAAACAGGTTGCTAAGCAGACACACGTCAGAACAAAATACGATATGGTATCATGATAAAAGTGTTTCTTACTTTCCGAGGCTGGAAATCATATTTCACGCAGTGCTGAAAACCTTTGCCTTTTGACTTCAGGGATGTGACAATCAAACAGTTTCCAACAAAATGTGCAGAGTAACCAATCCCTTTGCTTGTACGAAAGCTACGAAGAAAAAAAAAAGAAAGAAAGCAATTACTGTAATTAGAACAACTGTTTTGTATAAATCATTAAAACATTCTAATTTGAGTGAGTTTTTAAATATCCATTTAATCAATCTTAACCATTACTATTGCTTAAACTAAGAAAACAGCAACATAGATACAAAAGCAACATTTTAGGGGTATGAAATATCAGAGATTATGTGTTCTTTATTCTTTATACTGATAACTTCAAGTGAGGGCATGGAGCCATAACTATTGAGAGGATCCTTTCTCCAGTTGCACTGGTACAGGTGACAAATTTAGTCACATAAAGTTGGCTGAAATACTGTATACATCACTTTCTAGAGTCCTAACAGACCTATAATTGACAAGGCACATGGCTACATCATCAAAGTGCTTTCTGTCTTTGTGTCACAGATGGCTGAGTGGTGATGTCACCAGACCAGGAAATACACACAGGCACAGTACTGCGGAGTAAGTCACCAATGCGCTTGTTCTTTATTAAATAACTTAAACAAACTGAAAATAAACAAAACGGCACAGTGGACAAAATAAACAAACAGACACAATAATCCAACAAATATCGTGCTGGTCTAAATCCAGCACGAGTAGCAACTGATATGCTTTTATATGTGGCCATCTCCAAATTGTTAATCACTTAATCAATTTGGAGATGGCCATATTACGCTAAGTTTACAATTTAACCCCATCCAGGCTGTAAAACATTGATAAAAACAACATTGTTTTTAACAAACACAAAACAATATGTTTAAATAATAATAATAATAATAATAATAATAATAATAATAATAATAATAATAATAATCCTGAGCATTTACTCGCAAATGCTACCACCTCTGTCTTGTAGCTTTGTGTGCCGACAGCCCAGAACAGTGTAGGAGATAAGGCCTCTGCCACCAAGAATCTACCTGTTTTCTTATTCATCACCATGCTTTTTCTGGATTGGAAAGATCAACTGAACCAATTATGTACAACATTTAATTTCCATGGTTTATAAACAAAATTTCATTTTTAATATATTGCTGTTATTCTGACCACAGCAGTGCTGCGGGCCACAGTGCAGCAAGAGTAAATGATGTGTGATACAGGCATGGATGCATGAAATCAGCCAGCTAGCTTTGATATCAGGGGACCTGCCAAAATATGATTAGATACCATATTTACACGGCTAACAATCCCTGTTCTACAAATGCAAGAAGGCTTCACTCAGTTCCCTTTCTGATTTTTTCTCAGATTCAACACAATACAAATAACCACGAAGAAAATAAAATAAAGCCTTTTACCCAAACAGTATTTATAATAGAGACTTGACTTCATATTGTCAAACAATAAAATGTACATCATTTAGTGTGATCTTTTTATCACATATACATTTTGGCAGTTTTCCTATGACCACGACTGCATCAAAACAGATGACTGGATGTCTTAGTGAGTGAATACACTTTAGATAAAGGTACAAAAGTACTGTAAGTATTACTACATTTTGCAGTCATCTGAGGCATCCATTAGGAGTGAAACAATACACTAATGTCACAATACAATACATTAACAATGAACCATTTTGTTAAATAAATGGGAAGAGGTGAGCATATACTGTATTTATACCAACTATAAAACACGCTTATGGGGTGCTGTAGAGTTATGAGTGAGTGAGAGTTATGTTCGCTCCCGCATATATATATTTATAATTTCAAAGGCATTACAGTATTTTCTTTTGTAAACAAGCTTGCGTTGTTCAGTACTTATTTGAGAGCATTCAATTGTCCGGGTAAACACCTAATATGCCAAGTACAAGGGGAAAGAAGGAGGCTTTGGCTGGAGACCTTGATCTTACCCGTCTGGAAGCGCCGACGATTCACCCAACACCGCTGTATTGGAACTTATATCCACTCTTTGGAGTGAAGTCGTCCCTCTAAAAGCTGAGATATGTTCGACATTGGATGCAAAGATCTAAGTGGCTTCGCGGTCTATCAGGGGAGAGGTTATAGCCATACGTGAGGAGATGCACTCCTTGGTATCTGCTTTACAGGCGATACGCACAGCAAGAAACTGGGGACTTGAAGCAGGCTGCCACGCATTGTTCTGATTCGACTACGGCCTTGGAGTCTGAAGTGGAAAAAATGTCAGCTGCAATCAAATCCTCAAGTGAAAAGTGGAGGACTTGGGAGGGGAGATCTAGCAGGAATAACCTTTGGGTGACTGGGATTGAGAAGGACACTGAAGGACCACGTCCGAAGGAATTCATGGCCTAGCTATTGATGTACGCTCTTTCCTGGGGAGAAACCCTTACTCGATCGGGCACATAGATCTCTTCAGCCACGTCCTGGTGAAGGTCAGAAACCTCGTCCTTTCATTGTCAGGATACAGTATTTTCAATGATCGAGAAGAAATTCTGCGCCGAGCCAGGGAAAGCAACTCTTTATTGCTTAAGGGACAGCAAATTCATCTTCTCGGATTATGCTCTGTCTCAAAGAAAAGGGCGGCTTTTGGGGAGATGAAGCAAGCCTTATACAATCAGCCTGGAGTAAAGTTTGGTCTGTTGTTTCCAGCTCGGCTCAGACTGTTACAAAATGGCTCGGTACATTTTTTCACTGATGCTGAGGAAGCACTGTTATATGTGAAAAGCCATGTTCTCTCCAGCAGTTTTTCATAATTGGTGTAATAGAGGTATCGCATCACTTAATGACAAATACAGTTTTTTAGATATCTGCAAGTTCGCAACTTTGTTCGCACCGAGTTTGCTACCTTTCCCTCTAAGCCTCCTAAATCAGGTATGGATTTTATTCTAGAACTGAACCCTGAACTAAAAGGATCAACTTCTACAATGTATTTAATTATTTCTTCTTTAAATATTCCCTCTCTATCAGCATTAAAAAAAAACTTGTGGGAGCAGGATCTTGGTTTGCGGTTCTCGGAGGAGGAGTGAAAATCTGTATTGTTGCGAGTTCACACTTCTTCCGCTTGTGCCAAGCACGCTCTGATACAGTTTAAAATTGTACATCACTTACACTGGTCAGAGGTGAAGTTGTCGAAGCTCTATCCCGAACTCGACTCAACCTGTGATGGATGTAAGCAGGCTCCTGCCTCTCTACTTCACATGTTCTGGTCTTGCCCAATGTTAGTTTTGTATTTAATTGTTTCTCCCAAATTTTTGAACTTCATATCGAACCTTCTCTGCTTATTGCTCTGTTCGGGTGGTGCCTGACAATGTCCCTTTGCTCAGAACTCAATTTGATACACTGGCTTTTGCTGCACTTCTGGCTAGTCGTTTGATTTTGATTAAATGGAAGCAGGCTACCCCACCTTCTCAAATCCATTGGGTTAGGGATGTTATGCAATTCTTGAAATTAGAAAGAAATTCATTCACCCTGCATAAGAAATGTGAGAAGAAAGGACACCTTTTGTATGGATTATTTTCTAGGATGAGTCCATAATATTCCCCTTTCATCCTCAGTCAGATTTCTACAAAGCTGAAATTTCCCTTTGTCTAGCATTACAAATATCATATCTATAATGCATTACAAAATTAAACAGTGCAAGCACTACAGTACAACGTAATTAACTGATTTATAATTTTCAACAAGACCGCCCCTCAATATTGTTTCCTAGCTATTCTCTAAAGGGCAACAATAAGATGACGACTGCCTCTTCCAAAAGTATTGATCTAAGGAGCCATTATACACAGACTGATAAGACCTTCATTCTGTTACAAAGACTATAAAGTGAGTTAATGCTCGTTACCACATTCAGGCAAGAAAAAAAATTGTTGCATTTAATTAATGTGTCTTGCCTTTATAATTTGTTGATCTGATGAATGTTATTTGCTTATTTATGCCACCTGCTCTTTTATACTATATATATATATATATATATATATATATATATATATATATATATATATATATATATATATATATATATATAATGTATGGGCTGCATTTCACAGAGAGGTTCTGTGACATCATAAACAAGCTCCTCCACAGAAAATATGGAGCTTCCCATGGTGCAGTTCCTGGTGCCAGGCCTGGTTCTACTATAATCAATTAAACCGTTAAGAACATAAACAACCATTCATTATCATCCACATTATACACAATTTGCATTGCATTTGCAATTTTTGGTCCCTTAAAAGTTACAAATATTTTGTTAAATCAGTCAACATAAAATCCTCTAGCAAACTGAATAAATCAAGGAACAGCTGCAGGATAAACACTGTTTTAAAAAGCCAAGTAAACAGTGACAAGCTAAAGCAATGCCAAATACCATGACAGCAACATGTATGTATAGATTTATTTATTTGATGTATTTATTTATTTATTTAATACTTTTTGCACTCTTAAAAGCACAGAAAGTCCAGCAAAATCGATTGTCCAGGTGTTTTAAGATGGAAAGCATGCTACATTTCAAAATACTAAATAAGTTATACCAACAGGATGATTGTAGGTCTTGGGAGTATCGGTCCCTCCTCGTCATGATCGGATGATGTCACAGGTAAACTTCAAGCAGACAACACTTTTGCTAGAACCTTCATCATTGTAGTTACACTTATGAAAGCATACCTACAGGTGCCATTCAATACATTTGTGTGAATAATTTGTACTTACCAATAAAGATAAGGTTTGTCCTTGTCTACATTGATATTATTCAGGGGTCCATTCGAAACCAGGTGTTGAGAGTAAAACCATTTTGGTAAGGCCACTTAGCAATAGGAGGCAATGCGATGGCCTGAAAGGAGAAAACAAATTGAATTAGCAATTGTATTTGTAACTTGATATGTTGGTTTGTGGAGAAATACTACTACTTGTTTAAGAGATGAAAAGTATGACAAGGTAAGCGACATAAGGCTGGTACAGTTCTAATCTGATCAAATCTAAAATATATTTGTATGATTATTAATATTATTATTAAGCATGTCCAACACCATGGTCAGTGCCCAATAGAGCATTCACAACAGTGACAACGAAAGCCAAGGTACATTTTCTACGACTAATGGCCACTGTAAAGGATATTAATGTTATTATAAATTAAAAAGATGAAAAGGGGGATACATACAGCACACAACCAAGTTATGATAAGTAATAGATAGTGTCCAGTAGAGCTTTAACATTAAATAATAATCTCTGTTTGCAAGCCTTGCTTTAATTTTGTCTTGCACTATGGTCCTTTGTAGAATGAAATTGCCCCAACCCTTTTCAACTCTTTCATGCCTGTCACTAACTAACCACCTGCTTCACCTATTGACATGCTCTGCAGCCAGTAACATTTTAATCCTGACCCTGACTTGTGGTAAATAAATAAATAAATAAATAAATAAACCCTAGGTGAAACACGAACAGTGACTTATGAAACATAAGGCAACAAACAGAGTTTATTTAGCGATTTATTTTTACATTGTAACACAAGATATCAAAAGATAGTACTGTAAATGTGTTTCTTTCAAGACTGCAATACCATTATATAGCGTATAGACATGCACAACGGATAATATTTCTGGAATTCAAAGAATAGCACTCTGGGTCATGCTATTCATTTCAAGTTGCCTGCAAATCTGCTGAACTGGCTGTCGAAGATACACACTTTACATAATGCCAAATATAAATATCTTAAAGTTTGTAGATCCTAAGTTGGTGTGTTTCGATATGGAGTAGTTGTAACAGTATTGGGTAGTCTGAATCTTAGTTTACAGCAGGTTACACAGAAGTATCCCCACGCTGTTTGGGTTTATAACACCCTAACATATTCTTGTAAGTCTGGTCAACTTTTTTTTTCCAGTTAATTTTGTTACTAAAAATTCTAGTCCTTAAATCTAAATGAACTACGTTTTCAATGTTCTTTTATAAAGAGCTATTTCAGCCACACAAAGTAATAAACTACTTAAAACAAAGCAAATATCACCAGCAGAATAATTTACGTTACCATGGAAACATCAAATAGAATTATATAGGGTTAAGATGCTGCTGGCAAAGACATTGTACACCCTAACACTGTGCCTTGGTTGCACAACTTATGAAGAAAAGTGTTTATGATGCCTTGTCCAAAGTAAAGTTTAAAAAATAAAAAACTTCTAGTCTGGGTTTAACACTGCTGTTTCTGAAATTGAAGATACAACATTGCCATAACCTCTCCAGCTGCTACAAGTGTCTGATAATTTTATCTTAATTTAACAATAATTGAATGTAATGTGGTTGTAAAATGCATAAAACAAAGATCTTAAAATGTTGCAATTTTTACCGTACAAATGTACATTTTCATAGTGGTAGTGTCCTATCTGGCTTTAACAGGTGATCTAGTCAAGATCTAGTCGAATACTCAGGAGACTAGCATGCCTTTAAAAATATGTTTTTGTCAGAAAAAGTAAATGCATGGATATACTTTCCCAACTTGTGTGCAACGTAAAGCAAATATACTTACTGCAGCACTTCGACCTGGAAAGTTGAAAAAGGTGTCTGGGCCGTGTCTTTGTGGCATTTGATTCAAAACTGACAGCAGCTTGACTGCGTGCCTTGGCTGTCGGACAAAGGAGAGAGATTTAAAAGGCCATCAGAAGTAAGCAGACAGAGATAAAAGCCCGTAGGTCCAAGCATTCATGACATCATCCCACTGCTGGTAAATCAATTCCCTGTCAATTACCTCCAGCACGTTAACGCTGCAAATCAATTATCAAGCAGCTTCAAACAAATTTTGTTTATGGGCCTCCAGAGATCATTTGTCTGGGGCACGATGCTTCACTAAAACACTAATGCATGGAACTCTAGTGACACTTGATACTGCCTTTCACTTAAACACTGCTTACCCAGACTCCACTGTCTCCTCGCAACATGCTGAAGAGAAGCTTCAGTTCCTTGACAGTAATGCTGTAGCTGGCAAGAACTCCCAACATATCAACCAAAAGATCTGAAAAACAGAAAAACAAAAACAATTCATAGTACCTGCATCTTTCATGTTTCACCCAAGGCTACGCAGCTCTGTGTGTCTGCTTAGTGCACAGCTCCAAGCTAGATGAATGAATACATTCTGTGAGCAAGATTGTGGACCAACATTAGCTGCTATATGCACAAGCCGCACACCTGCACTGAGTGAAGGAAGGGGACTGGAGAACCAGATATGCACTGTCACAGCTGTGCTGTAAACTTAAAGACAGAGTTGCCTGAAGGCAAGATATTCCAATTCAAAGCTCTCCACCAACTCCCAGTGCCTTCAAGCAACAAAGGCAGCAAAACACAAATCTCATTATGGCAGCCAAAATCAGTTCCCCTTTCCTTTGTTTTTCTTAACCAATAATTATAACAACATTTTAACCTATAAATACAACTGTTCAATGAGCAGTTTCCTGTTCATCTCATTTCTAAATACAGTAGCAGACACTACCACCCGGTGGCCAATGGTGCAATTGTGTTTTAAAATTTAAATTAATGTTCTCCTCACCTATACTATAAAGCTGGATACAAGGTAATTTAGCAAACCAACAACAAGCCAACTACTTATCATTTAAACATTTTAAAATGGGTTACTCAACTTACTTACCTCACAATAGTCTCAAAATGTTTTTTTGTTTTCTTGTTTATCTTTTAATTCCAGACTTTACTTCCACTAAAGCGAGCAGCTTTTCCTTGTTTTACTACTTTTTTTAACAGATCATAGTATTTCTATCAAACTTATAAGACAAATGAGCATTACCTGAGCTAAAAAGTAAAAATAAAAAGAACAGAGATTTAAATTGAATTATAACACCTTTAATAGTTAACAATTTTAATGAACAGAGATAAATGCTTTATGCATCCCAGTAGCTGATTTAGGTTCTAAGAACAACATACTTGAAAAATGGTCTTAAAATGGCTGCTTATCTTAAATCTTCAATGCAGTGCTTTAAAACAACTGGGGCCCAGGAAAATGTTAACTAATAAGAGAAAAGGTGAAATTGACCATGTGATAACTAGAATAAGATTCAGGGCTATTTTCCCCAATCTCAGAAAGGTACAGTATGTCCTTAAGTGAAACTTTTAGATTTTTAGATTTTTTAGACTTTTAGATTAGTGTCACATAGGTAGAAAGGGAGATGTATAGCTCACTACTCTATATTGAAAAACATGTGCAAGTATCTTATTTACCATGCATTGTACTGCAAAATAAACATAATCCTAACAGATTAACATTTCAATCTAAGAAGAGTCTGGGATTTATGCAGCTTTCAAATATGATGTGCACGAAACATTCCCAGTGATATAGTTTCATACCATCTTGATATAGTTTCATACCATCTTAATAAGATGTCTTTACTCTACGACTCGTCTGTATTTATCAGCAAAATGTATTTACCATTTATGCATGAATGAGTAGGCTTTACATGCCATTGAACCAGTAATGCTTATAATATAAAGGAAAAGCATTAAGCTCTGCTAGCATTGTTATTTTCATGCAGATTGTACTGTATTTTAGAACATTAAAGCTGCAGTGTCCCACAACCATGTTAAATTTGACACTCTTGTCTTCTAACCACATTCTTCCATGGTTTAGCCTTATTGGCACTGTATTTTATAAGAATGCCTAGTTACTGTGCCTAGTTTTCAAACTCCTTATTTATGTAACTTCTCAGTGTACATCTTCAGTATTGTGAACCCTAATATGACTGTGACAGGACAGCTTGGTGGCGACATCCTCAGACCAGGAAGTTGACACACATAAACACCGGTACTGCGGGTTGAAGCTGGTCCTTGTATTTATTACATTTACAAAACAAATCAAGAAGGCAGACAAAAAACACAGCTCACAGAGCAAAATAAAAGGTTAAAAAAACAAATCTCGACCACAAAATACCTTCACCAAAACCACTACCATGCTGGTCCTTCCAGTACGAGTAGCACTTGTTAGTTCTACTCCGATTTCGCCATCCAAAAACCCCACTCCGAACACAATACAAAGCCTAGCTTATATACCTGTGCACATGCCAATAATTCAATTTACAATTCCCTCACCCAGGTGTTTCCCATTCAGCCCTAGCGGCTTCTGTGAAATGTAGTTTTAGGCCTTTGGTCATGACACTTCCCGTGGACTACAAAATCACAATACACACAATAAATATCCAGGCAGTGCCACAGTGACTAATGAGCATTTTTTTATTTATATATTCTACTTGTTTCTTGCTTTTTGCTCAAGGTCTGAAAAACTATGATTGAATGAAGAAACCCCACTCTGAGACCTGATGTAATCATTTAAATAGTGTGCATCATTTAGTATTCTGGTAAACTGGTAAAAATCACAAATAAAATACAATATTTTCTATATCAACCCTATGAAGTTGCTTCATTGGTCACGCCTGTTCCAGTAATTTAGGTTTGTTGTTCGTCAGATCCACAATTAAGGGAGGCATCCATGCTAAATTATTCCCAGCAGTTTGCTTTCTGTAATCGGGTTGCTCTGGATGCGGAGCACACGTGGGGTGGATTTAGGACTGAGTGCCATTGGTGGCTGGGCTGTGACATTGGTCAAAGGGGAGGAGGAGAAGTCTAATGTGTTTTTTTGTTTGTTTGGAACATTTCAGTTTTGTTACAATACTATACATCCTGTCAGGTCTATTCACCTTTGATTTTAGTTTTTAGTTCTGAGTATAATGCATCTCATGTCATACCTGCTATCATGTCATCAACTGTGCTCATTTTTAGCAGCACCTGTTCTATAAGGCCGACCTCCGTGCTGGTCTGTAGATTGCGGACGCTCTTCCGCAGAATAGCTGTGAACATGCTCCAGATTTCTGCTTGGCAAGTGACATCACAGTGCTCCAGCAGCTCCACCATGCATGCTATACTTTCAGCATCCTGGATGATGAAGTTCATCTCCAAATCAAACTCCCCACCGACGAGCTGGACAGAAACGAGGAAGAAAAAGTCATTATTTTGTGTTCTTAGAAAGCACACTTGTTACAGTCAAATCAACAATTAAAATCAATTTACTGTACCCAAACATACTGCACTGTATCATTTCGCTATCCATTTAAAATATAGAATACATAGTGTTAATATTAGCATTATCTCTCATTTGTTGTGCTAAAGAAACTACATTCTGACGTAGACAGGTCACACAAACAGATATTTATTGAGTCTAACTGAGATAGATAGATATATATATATATATATATATATATATATATATATATATATATATATATATATATATATATATATATGTCAAACTCCACTTTATTTCTTAATCAATGCATACAAGAAGAATGTGAAGTTATTTGGAGTACAGCTGAGAAGTCACAGTAATAATGGAACTATTCTGGGATGCCTAGAACTTGCTTTATTCATTTAGAATGATTTATCATCAATGTTTATTCATGTACATCAGATGTGAAACAAAGAAAAGTATGAATTCTCAAATGGACCTGCCTACACCTTTAAGGAATTGCAAGGAATTGAATTTAACTACATAGGCAATTGGAGAAAAAAACCTAATAAATAAAATAAGATGGTATCTAGCTACGTGCCATACACCCATGCAGGCACCTCTCCTGTATATCTCCATTGCCAGGGCATGCATCCCCAGTGGGAGATGGGATAAGCAGAAGTATGAGGCAGTTCATTTTAAATTGTGCAATAGCGTATAAATGAAAGTTAGTGCTGTCTAGTCCAAGTAAAAGCTCAACAAGAGCTGCATGATATAACATAACATATATACAGTATGTCAAGTGTTCCGCATTTCGGTTTATTCTAAATTTTACCTAAAATGACCTCGGTTTTTACTGATTTATACCCACTTGTTTTAGGAAATACACAATATTTTGATTAAAATGCTGTTTTATTTTGAGTCCAAAATTGTAATAAGCAGCTCTACACTGTATCCTACGATACAGCACGTACGTTTAGACAGAGGATCAAATAATGTTCAAACATATCATGTGATTGGTTCTCTGTTGCTATACAAACACATTATCACCTGATTCTGTTGGCCAATGGCCAATCAAAGTCTGAGTATTGTGGAAGTGCTGGGCGTAGTAACTACCTTGATCAAAAACTAAATTGAAATACACAAAATTATAATATTTTGGAGTGGATGAGGAATGGGGAGAAAACATAAATCAGTTTATGAATATTCAAAAGAAAATGATGTTTCAAAATATACAAAAAGCCAAATAGCAGAAGTGGGCCAGATGAGGCAGAGGATGCATAGCACTGAAAATACTGCTGCATTGAGGTACATGTTCATGCTGACAGAATAAAAGAACATACTGAAAGTAAGCAACACATTAAACTAAAACAAGAAAGTGAATTGAGAGACACGCAATCCATTTCTTTAATAAAATAAATGGCAAAATGACTGTGTTAATGAGTTTGTCAGAGCTCTGTTCTTTCCTGGACAGCCACTGTTTATTGTAGAAGGGTATGTATTGGTGACTTTGAGTGACAGTACTGTCCATCAGCTAAACACTGCCTAACGCCGACAATCTTAAATCATAAATATTTGACAGAAAATGATGATGCTTTAGTTGGTACTTGGTAAACTTATGGAACGCATTGATAGAAATGTCCAGTGTGATTTTTGATGGTGTCTCCGATGCCTTGGATCCAGGGCCAGCACAAGGATTTCTGCTGCCTAGGCAAATGAAATTTTGCCGCCCTCCCTTTTCACTCTTTTTTTTTTTTTAATTATATATATATATCAACATATAAACAAATTATTGTACACCAGATTATGTTTTTTAATATTATTTTATATCATCACAAAACTATATACAACTATATACATCATCACACTGGATACAAACAGTAGTGACATCTACTGTCGGCTCTACAATGACAATATTTATGATCAATGGATTCTACCACCATGCATAAGCTTAGAGTTATAAATAACAATTGATACAGGATATGCAGGTTATTTCAAACACATTGTATTTTCATTGTATCTTATTTGTACAGTACCTTAACTATTATAAAACTGGTAGTCTATCTAACGTGTAGGATAGTGATCATATAATCAGGCACAGCAAATCCTCCAGTATTTTTTACTATAGGCAGATCCTTGACTTAAGAATTGACGTTCAAGAATCTTTATTGATGTGTTATGAAAATGCTTAAATGGCACACAACCGCTTTAATTTCAGTGCCTGGGCACCGATGAAGCAATCTCTTTTCCTTGTTGTGTCAAGGCAATCATAAGACATGTAGGGGCTCCCTGAGTGGCGCATCCAGTAAAAGCACTTGTGTAGAGTGCCGGTTGCGCCCTATAGTCTGGACGTCGCGAGTTTGAGTCCAGGCTATTCCTTTGCCGACCGAGGACGGGAGCTCCCAGCGGGTGGCGCTCAATTGGCCGAGCGTCGCCCGGGGGGATGGAGGGTTAGGTCGGCCAGGGTGTCCTCGGCTCACCGCACACCAGCGACCCCTGTAGTCTGGCCGGGCGCCTGTGGGCTTGCCAGAGCTGCGTTGTCCTCCAACGCTGTAGCTCTTGGGTGGCTGCATGGTGAGTCCGCAGTGTGAAAAAAAGTGGTCGGCTGACGGCACGCGCTTCGGAGGACAGTGTGTGTTCGTCTTCGCCCTCCCGAGTCAGCGCAGAGGTGGCAGTGGTGAGCTGAGCATAATAAAATAATTGGCCATTCCAAATTGGGAGAAAAATAATAAAATAATAAAATAATTGGCAACGACTAAATTTATATAAAAAATAAAAAAAAATAATAAAATAATAAGACGTGTGGAAATCAAATATTTTTTTTCTGTGCCTTCAAGCAGTGTTGCCAATTTAGCGAATTTCTCGCCAAATCTAGTGACTTTAAGGGCTGACTTGGCGAGATTTGTTGTCAAAAGCATCTAGCTGCAAATCTAGCGATTTCCAGGACAGTCATCAGAGAATTTCAGAGATATAAAATTGATAAAACATTTCGATTATCCTGTATTGGTAATGTCCTTTTATAAGAATCGTTGTCAGGGTAATTAAATGAAATCCAATAATGCCCCACCCCATTTGAATACGCAAGGGACTTCAATGCGTCCTTTGCTTAGCAACAGGCTCAACAGCCACGAGCCTGTTCCCAGGGGAGACCAGATTTCACGTGACACCACACCGCACGATCACCCCGCCCCCAGCATTCCCGCACTTCAAGATTTAGAACTACACCACTGCTCATGCTATGGTTCCGTAACATTAGCAATACGTTTTGCAGAACAAGAAACAGTGATCTAAGATGTTGAACATTTTACGACTAAAGAAATGAAGTATAAAATGTAATTATGTGCCGTTTTGCCGCCCTAGGCGGACGCTTGTTCTGCCTATATGGTTACGCCGGCCCTGCTTGGACCGGTGAAGGTGAATAAATGTGGCTTGTTTTGTGCTGATGTCATGTTCTGCAGATACTAGCTCAGTCAGTACAGCGATTGCCCAAACGTTCGCAAAGTATCAGATAACTTGGGAAAAATGTGGCCTCGATTTGCACAGATTCTGCTTACATCCCAGGGACACTTAATCAGAAACCAGAACTGCTACGTATCATATTCCACATATAAAGTACATACTGAGATCCCCCCCGATTTTTCCTGATGTTTCAACTAAAACAATTTTCTACCGATTTTATCCCTATTTTAGTATTTGTAAAATAAACTACGAAAAATTCCCGAAAATTTTGTTAAAATAAAACCAAAAATGCGGAACATTCTGTCAAATCATATATATTTTAATAGAAACAGTTTCAAGCAGAAACAAATCATAACCACAGGCAATAAGGATAATGTACAGGGACTGAGAATTCAGTTGAGATGTTATGCCTATCCCACTAAACCATAACAAAGTGCTTGAAGCCTTATTAATCAAGACCTTTTCACAAAATGCAATTTGCACCATTCTGAGAAATGTAATTGTTTTTGTAACATTTATAGTTTTTATTTTTACTTTCACACAAACAAATAGAGCTAAATCCTTGGTGTTACTGTATAACTGGGGAGATCTAAAGCACTTAGCTGTACATGGGTGTAACATTGGCCAGGCATGGCCAGTCATTTGTGTACCAAAGCTACAGAAGTAAGCACTGCACAATGGATTTATTGTGGAGAGGGCTGCAAGTGGCCCACAGTGGAAAATATAGGCCTAGACTATAAAGGGTAAACACTAGTGTTCAAGTCAAATCAATTATTGTATGCAATCATAGAGAAAAATAATACAAGTTGGCCAAGTCAAGCACTGCCAATGCTATTAAAAAAATAAAATAAAAAAATAAGTACAGTATCTATTATTATTATTATTATTATTATTTGTTTATTTAGCAGACGCCTTTATCCAAGGCGACTTACAGAGACTAGGGTGTGTGAACTATGCATCAGCTGCAGAGTCACTTACAATTACGTCTCACCCGAAAGACGGAGCACAAGGAGGTTAAGTGACTTGCTCAGGGTCACACAATGAGTCAGTGGCTGAGATGGGATTTGAACCGGGGACCTCCTGGATACAAGCCCTTTTCTTTAACCACTGGACCACACAGCCTCCTTAAGTTATCTAAAGTTAAAGCTTACAATATATACTTTCACAATATAAAGACAAATATATATTGAATTGACTCAGTGTAACACAGTTGGTACTTGAAATGAACACAGCAGCTTTGAAGTTCAAAGGGTTTGCTGTCCAGTCTTTTGAAGCAGGAAGGAGCTGACATTAAAGCGCAGGTCAGTAATTAGAACTTCTGCCCTTTTCTCAAAGGAGCGTTCCAGAACATTGATTTCTTAAACCCAATGGTGATCTGGGCCCAATTACTGACCCACATACCTCCTGCCAAGTGCTTGGTCTTACTTGATCATCCCATTTACTGTATGCAAGCTGGTACAGAGTGAGAGAATGTTTCTCTAGTGAGTTGAAGTGAGTTCATTACAGTTTAAATGAATAATCTGAGCTTTACTCGTGTTTTCTTTGTTTTAAACTTTAATGGAATGCTCTATAATTGTCTTGGTTGTGTGTGTGAAATAAAATGAACAGCCATACTGGAACAAAATTACTAGTTCATGGTCTACAGTACAGCATCAAAAGGGAAATTTATTTGTAAATGTATGGCCTTTTACAAAAAATTATAATAAAAAACACATTTTATATAATATTTTAGTAACGACAACAATGCATCATGATACAACCAAATACATTGCTATTTCATACTTCTAAAACAACCCTGTGCTTCATTAAACTGATTCGTTTTTGTTCCTGTAACTGATCACCACACAATCCAAGGCAGCAGCCTCTATAGTATCAATGCCTAAAGCTAACAATAATTCAGTTCTGTACAGCATATAAGAGCCAGAGCACTAGGCCAAGGCTACGTTATCTTCCAGAGCATCCTACAAAAACAAGGATATGGTAAAGCTGCTAATTTGACAACGTAAAAATAACATGTAAACAAATGCAAGAGTTTCACAAAACACCCAGGTCCTCATTATATTACCCTCAGTTATTTGAAAATTAATTTTGAAGTAGCTTTCCAGCTAGAACAAAAAGAGCTTTATTAGTCAAATATACTGCACAGTATCTGTGTCTTGAGACATTTGGGAAGCATCATCATGCAGACATCTTGACAGCTGACAAAAATCGACTTTGTTGAAATATCCTTAAAGCTGAATACTAGTTTTATGTTGTGCTTTACCTCAGTACCTACAGTACTGCCAGCTTCTCAGTTCAATAATGTAACCCTGTGGCAATGTGCCCTGCCCCTGTGTGCATTTCTGTGTTATATGTTGCGTGTGGTGTGTTAATGTTGGTGTATAGATATCGCTGCATGGGATATAAATGGGTGTGTGTAGCACAAGTTATTTAAAATGTATAATTGTATTTAGGCACAGGGATTGCACTTAACTTCACGTGCATTTAAAGTAGTTAATAATATGTGAGCACGGGGTTGCACAGATTTAGTTCACATGCTGGGATTCAAGTTACTCAGGGTTGTGTGTTCAGATAATCGATAATAAAATAAATAACAACTGCTACGAGTGCTGGAAGCACCGGCACCGTACTTGTTTTGTGTTTAGTGTTCGTTTTGTTTGTCTGTTTATTTTGGCCTCAGGTGCCGTATTGTGTTCTTGTTCAGCATTTTATTTTCTGTCTGTTTGATAATAAACCGCACAGCAGCGCATTCAATTCACCACATCACCTCGCAGTACTGTGTGTTTCCGTTCCTGGTTCTGATGTCAGCACTCAGCCTGATGACAAACCCTCAATGAGGAGCACTACAAAAGATAAAAGGCTTCAAAAGAAATACAATTCACCCATTCAGTTCCTGAAAGCCAACAGGAAACCCTAGAGATACAGCTCAGTATTTATTGTCTGAACGGTTATCACACATGACCAATTACTGATTGCAAAATTACCATGGATAACTGGTCAACCACAGATCCTCACAATGCTCCAATACTCTTTTCAATATCGAAAACACAAGATAAAGCCAACTAAAGGCCATACTAATTAATTAATCCTATTATAATAATTAATCATCCTATTAACTACACTTTTTCTTTGAATTTTGATGAACTGACACTAGTTTCTCTGAAGAAAACATTACTGAAAGGTTCATCTCCATTGCCAACATAGGTAAATTGCTCTGCACTTGAACACCACTGGTACAGGTGGCCCTAATCCTTTAGATCTACAAGGTTCAAGAGCTCTTTTACAAGTCTCATTGCATAAAAGGCAATGGTTACAATTCTTTGTGCACGCTCAAAGTGCAACAAACAAACAGTCTAGATTAATTACAAAAATCAAACATAATAACTTGCAATGCAAAAGCGTGTTTAATGTTTCTGACACCGCACCTGTTTGGCTGGCTTTCTAGCATGACCATTAACATACATTACTGTATAGTTAGCTATCCTGCTTTGTAACTGAATCAGTCAATCGAATACATTGCTTCTTACATGAGGCTTTTCACAGCCCCTGATGTTCCAGATTCATTAATACAGATATTGTAATACTCTTACTGTAACCGTGGCAGTTCTACAGTAAATACTGCTGCACTTGAATTCTATTTTACTATTGGTGTCTTCCCCAGGGTGATTTATTGGCCCACTTATTAGCATTACTACAAACAGCAGTGAGCATCGGATTTATACATTTAACAGAGTATTTAGATCAGACACTGTTTAGATAATTTAAATAGACCCCAAAGGCATCACAATGATAGGAGTACAGACGGTACCCATATATAATACTGTAAATGGTCATCCATCAGGAACACAATTTAAGGCCCAATTTTGATGATGGGGCAAACCTCTAATATGTTTACCCCTGATTTTGATTAAAATAGACAGCACCTTCTCTTTGTGTGTCAGGTTTGAAACATATGCAGATATTTGGAAGACTGAAGCAAAATAACGCGTGCATATTCAAATGTACTAAACATTATATTACTTAGTATTTAAAAATGTATCATACAACTATTTATTTTTCACAGCAGCATTAAAGTTAATGAAGCCACGTTCCAAATCTTAGTTCCCATATACATCTTAAATAAGCTCTTTATTGCAAAGGCTAGAGTATAAAAATAATGAATGTTTATGAATATAAGGAAACACTGCAGTCACATATTCCAAAATTCTTCAACAAATGTAAATATTTCTAAATACTTCATTAACAAATGCTGCTATGGCAATAAAGAGCAGCTTTTTGTTCATCAAGATCAAGATTTTCTTAAAGGGAATGTCAGTTGCTCCTGATTTGCTAGCAGTGTCTGACTCCCACTTTTTCTTCACTGGTCAGCACTAACAGCGCCCAGCTCAAACTCCTTTAAAAATCACAACATGAAGGGGACGGCTCAATCCAGCGCAAACGGAAATAACTTTGCCCTTACGTTTGCATTTTACTGCATGTCCACAAAATTGGGCCCTTAACATTCTAATTGCATTTTAATAGTTAATTAAAATACAGTCATTTATCTTCTAGACAAATAATAGCATCTTGAGATGCCAACCTACCAAGATAAATTGCTATTTGTTTGTTAAAAAATAAAAAAGCAACAGTTTTCATTTGTATGGCTTGTGTTTTTCAGACATACAGTATGTCTAATTAGAGCATAAATCTTATAGCTTTTGCAATAAATCACAATGTTCTACAGTTGACTGCCCGTTGTTGAACTTTGTGGGATACAACATTTTGACAAGGCCTGTGATCATAAAGCCTATAAAATATGTTATTTCTATATTATTTACCAAGAACAGTCTTTTACATTGAGTTTACTTCATATTTTCAGGGGTGGAGATAGGGCTGCACATACTTTACTGTACTAAATACCACTAAAGTACATTAATTTTACAGTTTGTTCATCCAAGGGTTGTGTGCATGTTCATAACCTATCCACATACCTGCAACACTGATGCAGTCGTACAGGAAATAAAGTAATTACAATACACTGCCCTCTGCTCTCAATCTCTGCTTTGTGGTTTTTGAGAAATCTGTATTTTAATTAAATATTTTGGAATAGGCAGGTAAATTATTATGTCCTCGACCTTAGGAGAAATACACATGTAGTATGTGTCTGTGGACAAAGGGCTTTGAGCACTGCTGATAAGGGGATTGGTATCTGAAAACGGTTCTGTATCCCCAGCTGTATACCAGATGATAAGACACTACCTTAAGCATGTGATCTGTATCATTGATATGGCCAGGAGTTAAAACAAATGGCTGTAAAAGGGTTACTTTTCACTGGACAACACTGATAAGGAAATTTGACTGAGAGAGTCATAAAAGTACAGCTGTGTACCAAATGATAACACACCACCAACTGCAGAGGTGTGTGTTCTGTATCACTGATAAAGCCAGAAGTTAGAACAGCATGGCAGTGAAAAGGTTACAGCGGCAGCAGATTTACAAGAACATATAAGCTCCCTCACAGGGATGCTTAAACTACCAGAAGACTTCCCATCGTTAGGTCTTGATTACAGCTGTTTTACTTTACCCTTTGGTGGTTGTGACTGTACTGTACTGAATTTAGGGATGTATCGCGTATTTGTAATAAAGACCAATCAGGAATGCTGCCCATAAGCGTGTCACATACCTGCACAGTAACTATCTCAGTTGGCTCATACTAAGAAATCTCCACGGATATGTAATACAGTAGATCTGTTTCAGAATATCCTTCTTACTGTTCCCTATTTTACCTCTGGTCTGGCTACCATGTATTAAAGCATCTTCTTTAATTCCTTTTCAATAGTCTTTTGTTTTGTATTACTTGTCTAGAGGCACACAGACGAATGGCATCCTACCCACATGCAGTCATGATTAGCAACAATGATGTGGTACAAGCTTTTGTTAACTCCAATTCATTTTATTAGTGAGTACTCCATCCTTTTCAAATTACCATCTGTTCAGCAGAGACCCTGGAGAGACAAGTGATGTGTCCACTGAAAGTGAGTGGAAAATCCTAGTACCTGTGCATCACTGTCTCCATTGTTTAGCAAACCTGCAGTCAGAAACACAAGGTTCAATGGTAGCTTCAAGCATTGAAAGAGGAGGACAAAGTTGTGGAATCTCGTTATTTCTGGCTCACAGATGGAGTTAAAGATGCGTGACCTCACTGGTTAATGGGTTCTCTAGCGGGCATTTTCTAATGCAAACACTGCTTTATTACCTTGCCTATTACACAGTCCTCTGGAAATCAGGATGCCTCTTGCACTCTGTCTTTGTAGTTTTGTACTGTATTTATGTTACAATAAAACTGTGTGTGTCTCCATTTTTTTTTTAGATCTGCTGCCCATTGTGACTGAAAAGGAATTGCAATTGGGATATGTTTATATATAACCAAATACATGGGATTTGCATAATCATCAATACAGAGGACAGCCCATTTAAACAAAAGTGTGTGTCGTTGTCACAAAGACGACTGAGCGGTGACGTCACGTCAGAAGCAGGAACAAGAACAACAGAGAGAGGTTTAGTGAAGCTGAGCGAATGCTTTCGCCAGCGCTTAATAAACAAACAGACAGAAAATAAAAGGGTTGTACAAACAAACACAGGACACGGCACTTGCGCCAAAATAAATAGACAAACAAAACGGACTATACCCTAAACACACACGAACAGACAAACACGGTGAGTAAGAACACTTTTACTAATACTTTCGCTTATCACCTCCGTCTCCAAACCCGTTCTCCACTCACCGAACACCCAACCCCGAGTGAGTGAAAACATGCTGTATTTATGCAGTTGTACCGAGACTCGATTGCTAGTCAATCATTCAATTGGAATCTCGGTACAACTGCACGTGAATTAATTAAGTGCACTCCGTGACCACACATTACATTTTAACTAGCACGTGAAGTGATTTGTGCCCTCCGTGCCTAAATATAAATCTACATTTTAAATCACAAGTGAAACACAGACCCGTTTATATCCCGTGGTACCGATGACTATACACCAACATTTACACACAACACGTAACATCAAAATACACACGGGGGGCACTTTGCCACATATACCCCCTTGTGCAAAGCACACATGGCCTCAATGGCCACCTCCCCTCAGTCCCAAAGTCCCGGAACAGGGGAAGCAGTTGTTTCTGGGGTGGCCATGGTGAAATGTCTGGCACCCCCCATTCTTCGTGGCTGGCAGCTCCCTCTTCCGGGGCTTCAGCCACACTATCTCCTGCCGCGAAGTGCAGCTGGGGAGCTGGTCTCCTGACCTCCCCCTTCTTCATGGCCGGCAGTTCCTCCTGGGGCTCCGACCACACACTCCGGCAGCGAACTGCTGCGGGGAAGCTGGTCTCCTGACCTCCCCCTTCTTCATGGCCGGCAGTTCCCTCCGTGGGGCCGCCACCCACCTCCGCAGCGAAACTGCTCGAGGGAGCGGGTCTCCTGACCTCCCTCCTTCGTGGCCGCTAGCTCCTCCGTGGGGCTCTGGCCACCGTGTTTCCTGCCACGGAAATGCGGCTGGGGAGCTGGTCTCCTGACCTCCCCCTTTCTTCATGGCTGACAGCTCCCTTCATGGGGTTCTGGCCATAGTGTAGCGACCCCAGGCGAAGCAGGACCCTCGACTACCCCAGGCGAAGCAGGATCCCTGGCGACCCCAGGCGACGGCAGCGGACCTCGGGAGGCGACGGCAGCAGCAGCGGACCCTCGGGAGGCGACGGCAGCAGCGGACCCGGGAGGCGACGGCAGCAGCAGCGGACCTCGGGAGGCGACGGCAGCAGCAGCGGACCTCGGGAGGCGAACTCGGGAGGGGAGCCCCTGGCCATAGAGGCGGCAGCGGGAGCTCCACTTCTCCTCGTACCCTGTACCCTGTGTGGAGCAAAAGGCAACCCCAGGCGATGCGAGCGACAGGCAGCCCAGGCGTGCGGAGCGACAGGCAGCCCCAGGCGATGCGGAGCGACAGGCAGCCCCAGGCGACGCGGAGCGACAGGCAGCCCCAGGCGATGCGGAGCGACAGGCAGCCCCAGGCGATGCGGAGCGACAGGCAGCCCCAGGCGATGCGGAGCGACAGGCAGCCCCAGGCGATGCGGAGCGACAGGCAGCCCCAGGCGCGCGGAGCGGCTGGCAACCCCAGGCGATGCGGAGCGGCTGGCAACCCCAGGCGATGCGAGGCAAGCATCCTTGGGCATGGCGAGGCAAGCATCCTTGGCGGAGCGAGGCAAGCATCCTTGGGCGGCGAGGCAAGCATCCTTGGGCGAAGCGAGGCAAGCATCCTTGGCGGCGAGGCAAGCATCCTTGGGCGCGAGGCAGGCATCCTTGGGCGGCGAGGCAGGCATCCTTGGGCGAAGCGAGGCAGGCATCCTTGGGCGAAGCGAGGCAGGCATCCTTGGGTGCAGCGAGGCAGGCATCCTTGGGCGCGAGGCAGGCATCCTTGGGCGGCGAGGCAGGCATCCTTGGGCGGCGAGGCAGGCATCCTTGGGCGCAGCGAGGCAGGCAGTCAGGACAAGCTGGGGTGCGGTTTTGGCCCTCTTCTCGGCCACTGCGGCCGGGCGGTTCTTCCTCGCTTCCCTCAGCAGCCTATGCAAGGGCTGCTGAGGACCGCCAGCATCTAGTCCTGGTCCTTCTGGTGAAGGAGAGGCAGCTCCTGCTCCTCTCCTCGTGACGGTGGGAGAAATGATACCAGCAGGCATTCATCCTCTGCTGGTGGGAAGTGATACCAGCAGGCATTCATCCTCTGCTGGTGGGGAAGGATACCAGCAGGCATTCATCCTCTGCTGGTGGGAAGTGATACCAGCAGACATTCCCTCTGCTGGTGGTTGGCGGAGGCAGAGGCAGCTCCTGCTGCTCTGCTCCTGCCGATGGAGGTGGTGGAGGCAGAGGCAGCTCCTGCTGCTCTGCTCCTGCCAGTGAAGGTGGCGGAGGCAGAGGCAGCTCCTGCTGCTCTGCTCCTGCCAGTGGAGGTGGGAGCGCGTGTAGTCTCCTGGCGGCGGAGGTGGGAGCAGCGTAGTCTACCCTTGTTTCAGGGACTGGTGCGGCCTCCCTCTTGCAGGGGACTGGTGCGGCTCCGCCGAAGGGGGAGACCAGCAGGCATTCACCCTCTGCTGGTGGACAGGGACCCAGCAGGCATTCACCTCTGCTGGTGGACAGGGACCCAGCAGGCATTCACCTCTGCTGGTGGACAGGGACCCAGCAGGCATTCACCCTCTGCTGGTGGAGGAGGCAGAGACAGCTCCTGCTGCCTGCTCCCGCCGGAGGAGGTGGCGGGAGGCAGAGGCAGCTCCTGCTGCTCTGCCGATGGAAGTGGCGGACCAGCAGGAATTCACCTCTGCTGGTGGAGGTGGGAGCTGCAAGCAGTCCTCCCATGGCAATGGAGGTGGACCCAGCAGGAATTCACCTCTGCTGGTGGAGACTGGGGCTGTGGACGCTCTACCTTCCTTCTTTGGCCGTGACGCACCGACTCCTCCTCTTGGGCTGTGGACGCACCGACTCCTCCCTCTTGGGCTGTGGACGCACCGACTCCTCCCTTGGGCTGTGGACGCACCGACTCCTCCCTTTGGGCTGTGGACGCACCGACTCCTCCCTCTTGGGCTGTGGACGCACCGACCTCCTCCCTCTGGGCTGTGGACGCACCGACCTCCCTTTGGGCTGTGGACGCACCGACCTCCCTCTTGGGCTGTGGACGCACCGACCTCCTCTTGGGCTGTGGACGCACCGACTCCTCCCTTGGGCTGTGGACGCACCGACCTCCCATTCAGGCGTAGGACGCCGGACCTCCCACTCAGGCGTAGGGACGTTCGGCCTCCCACTCAGGCGTAGGGACGTTCGGCCTCCCACTCAGGCGTAGGACGTTCGGCCTCCCACTCAGGCGAGGGACGCTCGGCTCTTCCCACTCAGGCGTAGGACGCCGGCTCCTCCCACTCAGGCGTAGGGACGCTCGGGCTCCTCCCACTCAGGCGTAGGACGCCTGGGCTCCTCCTGCTTGGGCTGTGGACACTCAGGCTCCTCCCACTTGGGCTGTGGACACTCAGGCTCCTCCTCATAACCGCGGAAGGGACAGACGGCAAAGTAATGCTGCTGGTTACAGAGGCAGCACAACAGTGGTGACCTACAGCTCCCTCGGGTGCCTGGGCCCTGATGTACGCCTCCTCCCTGTCCCTCGCTTCCTGGTCCTTTTTCCACCTCATCCTGTCTTCCATTTTTGTTGTTGTTGTTGTTGGTTGTTTTTTTTTTTTTTTTTTAAACCCCAAATTGCGGTTCCTGCTCTGGCCTGAGTCCTGAGGCGCTTGTAGATCCCACTTCTGACACCACGTGTCACAAAGACGACTGAGCGGTGACGCCACGCCAGAAGCAGGAACAAAACAACAGAGAGAGGTTTATGAAGCTGAGCGAATGCTTTCGCTCAGCGTTTAATAAACAAACAGACAGAAAATAAAAAGGGTTGTACAAACAAACACAGGACACGGCACTTGCGCCAAAATAAATAGACAAACAAAACGGACTATACCCTAAACACACACGAACAGACAAACACGGTGAGTAAGAACACTTTACTAATACTTTCGCTATCACCTCCGTCTCCAAACCCGTTCTCCACTCACCGAACACCCAACCCCGAGTGAGTGAAAACATGCTGTATTTATGCAGTTGTACCGAGACTCGATTGCTAGTCAATCATTCAATTGGAATCTCGCACAACTGCACGTGAATTAATTAAGTGCACCTCGTGACCACACATTACATTTTAACTAGCACGTGAAGTGATTTGTGCCCTCCGTGCCTAAATATAAATCTACATTTTAAATCACAAGTGAAACACAGACCCGTTTATATCCCGTGTACCGATGACTATACACCAACATTTACACACAACACGTAACACAAAATACACACGGGGCACTTTGCCACAGTCGTAAATACAAATGCTGCCAAAAATCTTGTAGAAGGATAAAACCGAGTTCTCAAGAGGGACCTCCTGAGCACACACATAAAACCACTGAATGGACAAACCAAGGAGAAAGAAACCTAAACTCAGTAATAACCAGACACTGTTGTATTTTTTTTTTTTTTAATAATGGATTTAGGATGTAAACATAATAGAATGTACTGATAGATTAGCTGGATGCCAAAAATCTGCTGGCAGTTCATATATTCTTGCACAAAGGTGGTAGCTGGAAGCCAATGCATAGTAAACTTTACACACAGTAGTGAACTGTCCTTACAGTTTGCTTATGTGCCCAGAAGGTTCCTGACACAACTGTTTAGTATCGACTCACTGCGGTTACTGTACAGTAACTTCTACATTTTCCTTGGGTGTCTTTAAGCAAACAAAGAAAAAAACGAATAAGGAAAATGCAGTACATACTGTTTTCAGAAAAAGTTCTAAAATTATGAAAAACAATTTACTATTATTTTTACATGTTATTTTTATTTCTGCTTTAAGAATGACGCACATGATGAATGGGTTTAGGGATTGCTGAAGAATCACCTAACCTCTAGCTGGGGCCATATTTTAAACAGAACTGACAACATTTTACTGTAACTGAGAATAGATGTTGCATAGAGGCTGCTATTTTCCGCATATATATATATATATATATATATATATATATATATATATATATATATATATATATATATATATATATATATACACAGTACTGTGCAAAAGTTTTAGGCAGGTGAAAAATGCTGTAAAGTAAGAATGCTTTCAAAAATAGACATGTTAATAGATTATATTTATCAATTAACTAAATGCAAAGTGAGTGAACAGAAGAAAATCTAAATCAAATCCATATTTGGTGTGACAACCCTTTGCCTTCAAAACAGCATCAATTCTTCTAGGTACACTTGCACAAAGTCAGGGATTTTGTAGGCATATAGTCAGGTGTATGATTAAACAATTATACCAAACAGGTGCTAATGATCATCAATTCAATATGTAGGTTGAAACACAATCATTAACTGAAACAGAAACAGCTGTGTAGGAGGAATAAAACTGGGTGAGGAACAGCCAAACTCAGCTAACAAGGTGAGGTTGCTGAAGACAGTTTACTGTCAAAAGTCATACACCATGGCAAGACTGAGCACAGCAACAAGACACAAGGTAGTTATGCTGCATCAGCAAGGTCTCTCCCAGGCAGAAATTTCAAGGCAGACAGGGTTTCCAGATGTGCTGTCCAAGCTCTTTTGAAGAAGCACAAAGAAACGGGCAATGTAGACGCAGTGGTCGGCCAAGGAAACTTACTGCAGCAGATGAAAGACACATCATGCTTACTTCCCTTCGCAATCGGAAGATGTCCAGCAGTGCCATTAGCTCAGAACTGGCAGAAAACAGTGGGACCCTGGTACACCCATCTACTGTCTGGAGAAGTCTGGTCAGAAGTGGCCTTCATGGAAGACTTGCGCCAAAAGCCATACCTCCGACGTGGAAACAAGGCCAAGCGACTCAACTATGCACGAAAACACAGGAACTGGGGTGCAGAAAATGGCAGCAGGTGCTCTGGACTGATGAGTCAAAATTTGAAATATTTGGCTGTAGCAGAAGGCAGTTTGTTCGGCCAAGGGCTGGAGAGCGTACACGAATGAGTGTCTGCAGGCAACAGTGAAGCATGGTGGAGGTTCCTTGCAAGTTTGGGGCTACATTTCTGCAAATGGAGTTAGGGATTTGGTCAGAATTAATGGTCTCTCAATGCTGAGAAGTACGGCAGATACTTATCCATCATGCAATACCATCAGGGAGGCATCTGATTGGCCCAAATTTATTCTGCAGCATGACAACGACCCTAAACATACAGCGAAAGTCATTAAGAACTATCTTCAGCGTAAAGAAGAACAAGGAGTCCTGAAGTGATGGTATGGCCCCACAGAGCCCTGATCTCAACATCATCGAGTCTGTCTGGGATTACATGAAGAGAGAGAAGCAACTGAGGCTGCCTAAATCCACAGAAGAACTGTGGTTAGTTCTCCAAGATGTTTGGGCCAACCTACCTGCCGAGTTCCTTCAAAACTGTGTGCAAGTGTACCTAGAAGAATTGATGCTTGATGCTGTTTTGAAGGCAAAGGGTGGTCACACCAAATATGGATTTGATTTAGATTTTTCTTCTGTTCACTCACTTTGCATTTAGTTAATTGATAAATATAATCTTTAACATGTCTATTTTTGAAAGCATTCTTACTTTACAGCATTTTTTCACACCTGCCTAAAACTTTTGCACAGTACTGTATATATATATATATATATATATATATATATATATATATATATATATATATATATATATAACA
>JAGXEW010000869.1:0-44358 GCA_030684275.1 Acipenser oxyrinchus oxyrinchus | reverse complement strand
TAATGCCACAACTGGTCATCATCAATTGTTTGTTTACGTCTCTGGCACGGTTTATGATGATTTAAATACAACCTAAAAGTTATTATCGGGTATTTGTTTTAATTAACCAAAATACTAGAGGTGCAATCCGCAAACAGGTGCTCGATCCGTTGAGAACGTGCAGTGTTCAAAAACTAGAAGAAAAAAGACATGCATGTTTTCTAAACTTATTTTCCAGGCGTCACGAGAATTTATGAAAGGTGGCCATTTTGAAACGCTCAACCTTCAGGAAATGATGGCTTGTGAATAACCTGTGCTGTTTTGCAACTGAAAACTGATGTTATTGAAATGCTTTTAGTCACAAGGGTCAGTTTGGGTCCTCTGTATTAGTCATCAACGACTAATAGTGCCTGGCTTGCTACAAAAATAGAATTCCCTCACAATTCTCAGTAGAGTCTTCAAGGCACATTCCCCGGCTTACCCAAACATGTTTCTGTTTAAGTCTGTCAGTGTTTACTTTTACTTAAAATCGCCTTTAATGGATTTGGCTGTTGGTTGCCTAGTGGCTAGGAGTAATCACATGTTTCAGTCATTTTTCAAATCGGGTAATAAGCAGTTAGGATTTAGAATACTGATTGCGAGATATCCCATCCAAAGACCATCTTGAAATTCATTTCCAATCCAGCTTGACTATTGCCAACAAGGCATTGAAAGATTGTCCATGATATTAAAAAAAAAAAACTGCCTCATACTTTCAGTAGCTACAAGTTTCATTTTTTTTTTTTATATACAGTCCCCTTAACCTTTTTTATCATGTTTGTAATCATGCAGAGTGGTTCTTATGCAAATGTTTTCTTTGTTTTAGAGAAGTCTGTGTGCCGGTGCTTACACCCGAATTCAGGAGCTGTTCTTCAGGTTTAGTTGCCTGCCATAGATAAATGTAATCTAGGCTAGATCAGCCATCTGTCTTTATAGAAGTAAGCTCCATGTAGTGATCTGTCACAAGTTTCCTTTAGTTTTGTTGACAATACACTGCTATGTACTGGTGCATTCTAATGGAAAGACACAATTGCTGGTCCAACCTGCCTATACATATATATATATATATATATATATAGCACACAAAACTATGAATTGTGGAAAATACCATTAAAAGGTAAATAGACAGTTAAGAATATGTAATTTCAAAGAGACAAGCTTTAAAGATAACACCAACATTTTATGCCGCAGTATGAATGCAAAACTAGAGTGCTACACTGTTACATGCATATGATATTCGGTTGCTAAAATGGCACTGTGTTATGAACACTACTGGAGAAATGGATCATAATCTAACACAGATCTGAACTCAAAGCTCTCTGTTATTGTTTGGTCTCTGCCTCCTTGTAGTAATAGATTCAGTGGAATGGCTTGTCCTTATTCCAGATTTGTTTACAGTCCTTTTCTTTCATCGTTCAGCAGTAGATCAGAACCTCTTGATGTACTGTATTGCAAAAAAAAACCTCATGAGTATAAATCATACATTAAGATTAAAATGCCACTATGTATATTTTAGTCTTGCCCAATGAAGGCTTAATCGCAGATAGCCACCGGGAGATGAATAGATGGTGACAGACAACGAGATGTAGAGATACGATAACAAGGATTTATCAGGATGGACGAGAACTAGAGACTGACGGGACAACTTGGGGAGGAGTCGGGTCTTTTGCCCAGCAATGGATAGAGAATACCTAATGACCTTGAGGAAGGCTGGAGGACTAAAGGAATAATATGATGGTAAACTGTCAACTCAGGGATGTTAGATTCTGATTTAAATTCCTACATTTTAAACTTTAACATATTGGGATTTTTTTTTGTTACCAATCAAAAATGACATCATCAGAAGCTCTCCATTAGAGCGTTGTTAATTATTTATAATATACTATGACATTAATGTGGATGAGACTACATGTGTACAAAATGTATGCGTATATGGAAAAATAGCCTTACAATGTACACACCCTGCTGTATAAACACTACAGCTAACCTTGACTTTGAAATGCAAATCTTTGAACATGGTTAAACATTTAAACTATTAACATCACTTTCTTCTAAAGCATATACATCTTTGAACAAGAACCAATGGCAACACAATGGTAACGCATATTGTACAGTAGTCCTGATACAGTAGCACACTTGTAATGACAAGACACCATGGTACTCTGTGGTACATTGGAATCCCATTGCTCCTTAGTAAAGAACCATTGCACTGTAGTGCTACTGCATTGCCATTGAACATTCTTTGGTAAAGGCTCATTCCTTTGTGTAAGAATGGCTGCTAATTAGCTGTGGATTTGTATTTCTAATTCTAGTGTTTTATACAAAGTAGATGTAAAGTAGGTTAATTACGAATACTGAAATGTTTAATACACTGAGGTTGATGAATGAGATGACAAAGCTATCAACACAGTTCATGAAAACGTAATACATTATACAGTAACTGTGTACTGTATAACATAACGGCAAGACAAAGTGATCTTAACTGATAGTTTTTATATAAAGATTTGAGAGCAATCGAAGATCTTGTTTTTTCATTTAAGACGGTCAAATAAGAAAAGGACTTGGAGGCAGTTTTAGAATTTAAAACAAAACTCTGATCAATACCTCTCAGCATATACAGAGATTAAATATAGACCATTTTATTGTACCTGTGATCTCAATTTAGGGCAAGAGGCTAGGTTAGAGGAGAGGGAGAAAGAGGTTCACTTAGATCCACAGTTATAGAGCAGGCAATGGCAGTGGGAGCCTCAACTAATGTTATTCAAGGGTGCAGAGCAGAGCTGGCCAATCTGCTTGGGTAAAGAGTTGTGCTGATGAGCAGAAAATTACAAACACAAACTTTTTACCAAAACTAAAAAGCAAAACAGTAGCAAAGAAACGGCAACCAAAGACAGCCACGTGTCCTTCGATTCTTTTGAAACCCATTAACCTTCATCTTCCATACTCATCCAGTTCATGAGTAACAGAGGGTGTGTTGACCACTGGACACAATGGTTGATCCCTTCAGATTCCTTCAAGCTCCTAAGTCATTACTTAGTAGTGAACCAGCTACCTAGAGGTGATATGCTTCATATCCCATTGCCAATGCCCAAAGCCACTCAGGATTTATGGGTGTTATTGGCGCAAATGGTATTGTCTCAAATGCACTGAGCTGCTGAACCTCGACACTGTGTGGCAAGGGGATTACTTGTCTTGGTGATGAGCTGATTTGTTTCTTTGCAAAGAAGGGCGGGGGTGAGATGTGATTTACTGTTGATCCTTTGGCTCTGAACACATAGCTTAATAGTGATGGGAAGAAGCATGGATCTTGTTCTGGGGACTTGTGGCTACTTCAGCTGCACCCCTTCTGATAGATCTCTTGAAATGTAAAACATATTTGAGGTAGACAAACCCAGCTATCCCATCAATCAGGCATCAATTAGAAAACAGTCACAGTTAGTATGGAGCCTTAACAGGGAAGGGGTTTGATTGTTGTTGTTTTAGGAACGCATTTGAAGAGATGGCTGCAAATGTTATAGCGATGGTGTCATTCTGCACCAGACCCCTTTTTGTGATTTTTGTGGCGCTACCACATTTTACGCAATTCCATAATTCCTCTTTTGTTCTGTGCCCTTGTGCAATGGTGCCAAGCGGGTGGAAGATTGTTTAAAGTGGTCAGGAGTCGCAGATATTCCCATGACCAGATTTACGAGCCGTTAAAAAATCAGATGTTTAAAAAGTCTTTTCAAGTGCAGTCTTGAAAGAACCTACATTAAAATGTTTCTTGTTGTCAAACTCAGTGTGTATTTTGACACACCAATACCACTAAGGTTGTAGTACCTGTATATTGTTTGGCTTCATAACTGCAGATTTGCAAAGTGCAAAGCTCTTTATAAAAGTGATTCAGGTCTCAGATATTGTATTCCTAAGCAAAGGGGTATTTATGTTTACATTTGAAGGTGGTGGTCTTTTAACTTACATGGATCGATGTTACCGTATGTCAAGAAGACGGTGTCTGAATTTTACCAGCCTGTACGCCGTCAATAGAACCAAATCTTAAAGGTGAAACAGTGTCTTTAATTGTGAGGTAGCCTTAAAGAGAGCTAACAAAATCCTGTCTTAACATTCAGCCATTTGTTCATAAACTAGCCTGAATAACAGCTAACTGGGGACATCAAGTAGAATTGTATTTTTGTTATTGTAAGAAATAGCAAGTAAAGGGAGAAAAAAAATAAACAATAAACAGGAAAGCAGTGGATCAGCTTTATTAAGAAATACATGCTGTTGATAATGAGTGTTTTGTTTTATTTCCCTCACGGTAGCGAGCTGCATCGTCCTGGGAAATTCATTAGTGACTGACATCACTGTGCTCAGCTTTGAGTGAAAGAGTATCATTCTAGTCAGAGTCCCTCCCTCTCTCTCTCTCTCTCGCTCTCTCTCGCTCTCTCTGGCCCTCCTGCCAGCAGAGCTGAGAGTGTTCCTCATGCACACATACTCCTTAGACCTGGTCGCGGAATGGTCCTCAGTCCCAAGAAGAAAAACAAACACTTGTCCGTTTGAAAAGAGGAGCGAGCAAAGTCAGGTAGATTCAGGAAGTGGGAGGGCTTGACTGTGGGAAGGACCTTTTGGAATGCAGGGATCAATGAATGAGTGCTTATGTTGAGCACCAAGGGGAAGAAGGCGACACTAGTGTGACTAAGGATCTGTACACAAGGCAGAAAGGCTGCTGAGGAGAAAGGAGACCCTTCAAAAACAATTCTTGATTTTTTTTTTTAAATTCGGAATCTTGTTCTGTTTTGGATTTTATCTTTTAAAATATATAGGAAAGAATTTGGAGTCTTAACTGGCACGGATATTTTCCCTGAATAATTCCTGTTTCTTTCTTCTTCTGACAGAAGGGTGGACACTTGTCTTTTTTTTTTCCTTCAATGCGTTATTATAAACCCAATGCTTTCTGACACCCAGGCTCCATAAGGAATTATTACAACTGATTCTGGGGGTTTGGAAAGTGAGAAGTTGCAGAATCGGCTTCATTGTGTAGAAAGAATTGACAGCTCCTGAGAAGCGTCTCAAAGGAGCTGTACAGCTAATCTTTCGTGTTGCAGGGATTGCTGGTGAGGCACATGGCTCCCTTTGTCCTAATGGTATATTAGCTTTGTGCCGTCTCCCATCGCTTTTTCTTTTGGAAAGGATGATTTTCTACATGGCAATAATTTAAGCAAAGGGATTTCACTGTCTGTTTGTGGATTACTTTCTTACAAAATCTGAGACTGAAGTAAGGGACGTATTTACCAAAGCAGAAATTGTTGCTTTCTTTTCTCAGATACACTCCCAGTTAAAGGTATGCCTGGTATTTTTGTTTTGTATTATTCATTACAAAAGCTAGAATTCGAATACCCTGACAATATGCAACTTCTTTAAGCTGGCATTCACAACATGCAATTGTCTGGTAAAAAAAAAAGTATTTCACTCAGAATAAACATTTAAAAGACAGTTTTAGAAAGATGTTTTATTCAGTCATAGACATTATCTGAAACACTTTTCATAAGGTTTTCTTTCAGCGGTTGGTTAATATTTGTGTGTGTGTGTAGTAAAGGTGTTTTTTTTTTTAACATCTTCTTATGCTTATATTTACATATTTGAAACCACAACAGATGCAGTTCAAGCAGAAACTTGAGTTGTTCCTGTTATGCAAAAGGCTTTTGTTGTCTTTGTTCCAATTTTCCTTTTGAAATTTACCCTGAAAATATTGGAAGAGGCCAGTATAAGTTTCACTAAACAGGTATCTGTACAAAACCAGGGCACTGGAAATATTATATACTGAGAATAAATCTGAAATCGAGCGCTAATGATCACCATTTTACAGTCCTGAGACTCTTTGTACACCATTTTACACCTGCGCTCCTTTAAAATGCATGACGGACTGGAGGCTTCTACAGTTTCTTTGAATGGAGCTTGCTAATTTAATAGTTTACAGCTACAGAAATCTGCATAAAATAGATTTTCTCCCCTACATTTTCTCCCCTCTTCTGCGCTATCTGTCGTTTGTGAGACCCTTATCAACATAAATGTTATACTAATACAAGACAAGTGATCTTATCGGGTTATACAAATACAGGAATATAGTAACATCATTTCACTAATAAATGCTTGCTTAGCAAAGGATTTGATATGCGGTGTTGAAGATTTCAGACGATTTTTCTTTTTTTTTTGTGTTTATTAAAGTGTTTTCGGATTGATTCCTGGTTCTGGAATCTGCTATTCTGTTTACTATTTACAGTCATTTACTATTCACAGTAAATGTGTGCAATGCTCTTAATACATGTTAACAATAAGTTGTATTTTACAGTAAACAAGAAGATCTCTTAATGTAATGTAGGATTTACAGCATTACATTTTTAACAAGTTAATGCCTGTGCCTTTTACAAGTTCAAAAATGTTATGATGTTACTTAAACCTTTTAGGATTGCAGGAAAAAAATACAATACACACGGCTCTACAAGCTTTTAATGCTGCTGTTAAAAGGTTTTGAACTGTGGCACTAAAACCACGCACTAAACAGAGGTGACATTCAGAGTGGGAGAGCCGAGAACAAGAGCAAATGAAAGGGGCATTTCCACTGAAGCAGCTAATTCACTTGCACGGTGATGGTCATGTTTAAAGTGTGATAGCTAAGAGTAGGCGAAGTCTAATTACAAAAGTAAATAGACAAACACACCAGCACACAGATGTAAAAAGTCAACCGTGTTTATATGTGCACTTGTGTCCTAATCTTCGGTTCTGCATTTGTGTAGCTGTGTAGACAAATCCTGTGAGGGGTGTGTTTTTTTGTTTTTTCCGGTGTTTGTTCTGTTGCATAACATGATTTTAAACAGGACAAAGATTAAAGAGCTACTTTGGTTTGTTTAGTGGAAATACTAGATCTTGACACTGATCTTTTTTTCATTACTAGAAGAATTTGTAATGCAGAAGAAACTGGTGCCAGTAATTTAGACATGGTTAAAGAGTGCCATCTTGTGGAATTTCAGGGAAAGGCTGTAATGTTGCAGGTATTAAGATTTGGTTCTGTATCATTCTGGATGCAGAAGACGTGAATATAAAATAAATTTACGTTTCATTTTGTTTATTTTAGGTTTCAGATGACAGCTCCGAGAAGCTCTTCAGCACTGCCACAAATAAAGGTAAGGCTTTTTTTTCTGGGGATATTTTTATATAAGCAGGTGATCGATCCCACAACCTTCTGTGGGTATTAGTGGTTATGTTGCAGTGGGTAATTTAATTAATAGAAATCTGAATTAACCTTCTTATATTTATTTTTATTTTTGGCTTTACTATTTCAGTCCATGTTTTAAGATATTGTTAGGAACCTGAAGTGTATCAGTAGCATTTCTGTTTTTCTGTATTTTTGTTACAGGATGTTTGGTGATTCAGTCACTGTGTAGATAAGATGCTGTTTGTGTTGCATTGTGACCTGGTGTAGAACAGTGAAGCATTAACACTGTATTCATTTGCACAGGTGTGCGGCATTCCTCTGGGTTTATTCACTCCATACTTTACATTTAAATCCTATTACTTTTGGTTTACTGACTTCTTCTGTATTGGATCGTTCACTGAATCGTGGTCTTATTACTGTAGATATGTAGAGTGGCAGTCTGGCTCTGTAAGTTCAACATATTATTATTATTTTGATTGTAAATTACTGTTAAATTTTAAAAAATTTAAATAGTCAATACCGTTTCTCCCTAGCACTACCTCGGCAACCACATTCAGTGTATCCAAAGGTGCACATTATTTTGGGACATAAACATTACAAAACCTATGTGATTTTTAAAATTGTGTGTGTGTGTGTGTGTGTGTATATGTATATATATATATATATATACACCATTTCATATTACTTCAACCCAACACTTACATAGATCCGGTGATTTAGTGGGTTTCCACACAGTAAATGGATTAAAGGGAAAGTGATACTCTATTGTGACCTAATGCCCCAAACTGCATGTGACAGAATTTTTCTGCACTGAAGCCAGAATAATAGAAGCCAACCCAGTGAATCAACATTCCTTCAGTAATGGCTGGTAACTAGGACGAAGGACTCTCAAGTGTAAGAGTGAAGGGCTGATTGATGCCGAGAAGGCCCATTCCTCTTTCCTTCGTTTTCTTTTGGAATCAAACACATTTCCCACATTCTCCTCTTTGTTTACTTCTAGGGTTTGATTTGTGGCATCCATTCGGTGGTGAATAGTTGTGCTTGACAGAGGGTCTTTCTTCTGGGGCACTTTTTTGTGGTGATTTAGTTTCCTTGAAAGGATTAAGCTTCCTTTGTGTGGACTAAATCAATATAGGCCTTCTTTTTTTTCACTGTGTAAAAAAGCTTTGCTTGGGAAACAGTACACAAATAAGCTTTTTCTTGGTTGACGGTAGATTATTCCTTTGCCCTCTATTTCCATTTAAATGCCTCCTTTCTTTTCTCCCCATGAGTTCCGTCTTCGTGCCGTATGCTAATTCCTTCTGGAGTGCGTGAATGACAAGGAGAATCAGTACAGACCCAGGTGTTGAAAACAAGGCCTGTTGGTATTTTTATTGGGGCTGGAGATTAGAAATAAAGCACAGGGCAGTTTTGTTAAGGAGGATTACCATTCAGACTGCTGCACATTAGGAAAAACAACTTGAAAGGAACTGCCGTTGTGTGGAGATAATGTCAATATTTGCTTGAAGGCAGGTGCCAGGGTTACAGTTTTGTTTTGTGGTTCAGGCCTTGTTGTTAGTACTCATGAAATGTGTATTAGGGGTTTACAATCAGCAAAGCCTGTAAGGCAAGTTTCACTGTGGTTCATGCCAAAGGTCAAGGCCAGAATCCTTGCTTTCAAGGTTTGTATTTTTTTTTTTTTAACAAAATACATTTTGATGCACACTGAAAAAACGTCAAACTATTACCCAACTTTTAAAGTGTTCTGAAATTTAGATAGGTCAATGCTTTGGGAACTATATTGTGAACATCCATGCCAAATAGGGTCTTAATGCAGATTAAACAACAATATATAGTCCAGTATAATATTTGAAAAAAGCATTGAAGACCATTGCTAAATATGTTCATCTTGTACTTGTATTGATCCTTTGGTTCTTGAATACAGAAGCAATATAGACATGTATTGAAGACCAAGACAAGAAAGGGATGATCTATTGAGTCGCTAATTAGATTCTGTTGAAATGTCAGATGCATTTAAAACATGATCTCATTGAACTGACTATCCAATCAATGCACACCCGTTTAATATATCGTACACACACACACACACACACACACACAATCTGACACTTCCCAAAGCGTCATTGATGTTTACCATGCCGAACATGTTTTTTTATAATCTGTTTATGCTGTGTTTTATTTATCATCATAGTCACAATCTGTCAGTACCCATTTGGGAAGCAAGTCTCCCAACAAACCTTCTGCACCAATTCAAATACAGTCCATTTTCACAGCAGGACATTTTTAAATCTTGTTTTTCGTTTGACATGTAAAAGCATTTTTTGTGCTGCTTCAGTTTTTATAAATCACACATTACCCATCACTGTAATGAACTTGTCAGAATTCCACGGCATTGTATCCTGTGCACTGAAGGCACAATTCTAAACTTTTGTAGTTTCTGATTTCAATGTTTGTTTTTGTTATAGTGAGTTAATGCATGGTGTGTAGGGTGTCTCATTAGAACAGACACCGTTTTGCACAGTAAGAGACTCCTCGCACTATATGTTAACTTATACATTTTAAATGGTTGATGTTTTAATAGTATGACTTCATTGAGTTTTGATCCCTCACTGTTAAAACCTCACTTTACCATCTTGTATGAATTACTTATAAATTACCGTCAGCAAAATGTTCCACATGTATTGGCACATTGTAAATCCGCTGACATTTCAAATTATTATTATTAAAACTAGATGAGTGACAACCAACTTTTTTTTTAGATTCGCATTGTAGCCCATTAACCTGAACTATTTAAGCAAATGGACTTGAGACTCCCCTTCCACCTCCCACACATGTGCCACTGTGGTTTATTTTCACAATATTATTAGATCCTGTGTGTAATTGGGTGTTCTGTTCATTTTCATACAGCCTTTCTTTCACTTCCCAATCTGGATCCAATCCAATCAGTTACTGCTCCGATGAACTCATAATTATTAAACGTTAACAGTAATTACAGACTCTGTTGAAGTGCACACAGATGTGGACTGTTAGCTTTTTGAACCTAATCACTATGAAAAGGAGAAAGTTCAACAAACATCAATTAGATGGGCCATTAATGGAACTTAGGAAAGCGCTTGTTATCATTTGTTATCGGATTCAAATGATTGCATTTTAAACACACAGCCAAGACAGCATTGTAGATAAGGGTTATTGCTCCATGTAAAACCCAAGGTGTACCAGTGACGGCAGTTTTATACTACAATACCCTTGTTCATGGTGAGGAAAAGCATCAACAGATGGCATATACAGGGTTGGATAAAAAAATTGAAACACCTGCCATAACAGTAATGAGGGCAGTCTTGGATATGCCAAAAGCATGTGCTATTTACAATTTGTTGTCCCACACTTGTTTGGATATTTATTCAGCGATGGCTATAAAAGGACATTTCTAGACATTGATTTACCATTTTAAACAAGCTTGCACTGCAGAAAAGTGCTATCAGCTTTAAACCTGTCTGTCAGAAGGCAAGGAAATGATGTGCTCCTGCCTTTCATTGAGTGAGTGTATTTGTGGAAGGTATGGGGCACCTTGCTGAAGTTGTTAAATGTCTAGTGTAAACTTTCTCACCAGATAGCATTGTGAAGAGTCTCTAAATTGCTTTCAAGGGCTCTTTTAAACACAGGATAGCTTTCAAGTGCATCAGCTTGTTAGGAGTGATTAGGGATGGGAACCATATTTGGATTCAAAGAGGGGCTCTGAACAGGGAGGATTCACTGCGCTGGAGAGCGAAGAATAGCTGTTTCCATCATCATAATATTTAAAAACAAATGTTGTGCAGTATCTAGTGCTTAATTGAGCATTATGCTACAATAGTGGCACATGCAAGGTGAACATACAGGGTTGATACAGATGTATGCATTTGTTGTGAGATATCCTTAGAGGGGTCATACCTTGTTGTGGAACCATGCTCGTACAGTATATACAGTATCTAGTTAGTATTTCACAAGAATATATTTGTCCCCAGTGTTTTCCAGGGGTTTATAACATACAGAACAAAATAATGGCTGGTAAAAATCGCTTGGTTTTACATTACATAAATGAAGTACCTCAAGTAAATTAAATCACGTAAAGGGCAAGCTACTGACATTATGTGTACATGTTGTCTTTTGCTTTCCCATGGTGTTTATTTATAGGTTAGTCATAACAAATTAAGCACAGTTTCAATAAATCCTGTTTGAAGTATCCAGGGGAGTGTAAACTGATACCGATAAGACCGAGTCCTGCAGTGCTCATGTTACTATCTCAGCACACAGCCTCGCTGGTGCCTTGACCCACAGCGTTAGAAGGTCACAGGAATGAATCCCTCCTGCCTGTCAGCCTGTAAACCGAACCAGGCTGGTATGAGTTCCTGAATACCTGATCACGCTTGGGCGCTGTGGGTCTATTATACCAGGTGATAAGTTAAGTCATGGCAAGCTATCTCAGTCTCCCCAGCAGTGCATGTCAGGGCTGTGTAAAGAACCATGGCACTAACTCCTCACCTTTGACACCAGCACACAAAGGTTAACAAATCAATGGCTTTATATATGATTTAGAGCCAGGTTCCAGAATTGAAGCAGCCACACACCAGGCAGGCTTCTGGTTTCTGGGTGCTTCTTAATGCTGTCAAACAGATTGACATATATTGGATTTATTCTGTGTGTGTGTGTGTGTGCATGCTTGACAAATGGACCTGTCATGGTGGTTTTTGATAGAAGACTGGTTTGATAAAGTGGATGGTGATGACTTGTAGTAAATCGTCTTGCTTGGAGTGTGATCAATGGCTGCTCGCTTACCCTAATCAATATGTTGCTCAATGTAACATCTAACAGTATCCTCTAATGTAATGGTTTTAACTGTGTTGTTTCCTATGTGTGCCAGTATTACTCAATTGGTGAATTGATGTGAATGCTGTTGCTGGGTTTCAGCTTTTGCAGTGAAAATAAACGCTATCATATATTGCGGCAATAACCTATCCATAGCTATGGCCAAAAGCTTTGCATCAACTAGAATTGTAGGATTGAAACAAAATGTAGGTCTTTTATTTAACATCATGTAATCAAAGAAACTACAAAATGATATCGCAAAAAGTCTACCGGAAGCCATAATAGTAGTATAGTATTTCATTTTAGATTTTGAAATGTCAGATTTTCTTTGGCAGTTTTCGTTAAGTATATAATTCAATATGTTAACGTAACATTATTCAGCAGGTTTCATTCGACTTTCTGAAGCAAATATTAGTTAATTCTACAAGGTGATGCAGAACTTCTGGCCATAGCAGTAGTACTGGAAGATCTGTTTTATAACAACTGCCTGGATCCTAAATTAATTTGATATAGGAAAAAAAAAAAAAAAAATAGGCCAGTTTTTCATAGCCCTTACTTAACAGTTACAGTAACTCCACTTTTCCCTGAAACTGTGGTCCTTAAGAAACCTTTTGTCAGTTCAAGAAGACTTTCTTAAAGTTCACTAACAATATGTTCTTCTTAGTAGACATGTAAAAGGCGTTTGCATTAAATTAAAAAAAAAAAAAAATTAACTCCTGGAAATACAAGTTTTAATACAGGACCTCTTTCTATACACATGCATTAAAACAGGTTATAAAAATCTAGGGAGCGTTCAGTTGGCTGATTCCAGTAATAAGTTCACCCTGCAAACTAGTGCTGTCGATGTATATTTTTAGGAGTTACAGCACTTGCTTTGAGATGTCTGCCACTCACCTGTCTGTGACTGACAACATCCTGATATGGAGCACACAAGGCCTGTCACTTGTCGGAAAAACCAAAGTGCTATTTCCAGAGCTGTCTTGGGTCTGTGTATCAACACCAGGCAGTGTTTGACGATTTGCTGTGACATTAACCAGTCAACACTGTTGTTTTGATGGACTCGGTGCAACTTTTTTAAGGCCTTGGCAAACACCCTCTGCCTGGGGTTTGTTTTGTCCAATTATTCTCATGTCAGTCAAAGGGTGAGAGGATAGGAGGGGATTGCTGAGGTGCCCCTTATCTAATGCCTGAGCAAGGCCTAACGAGCCCCTCAGGTTGATGCCAAGCTGTCAGTTAGGTGTTAAGATGATGTTTGTTGAAAGATTGGGCTGCTTCTGGGATTTCTTCTCATAAATGGTAGGGGTTAAGGGTTTCTGCTTTTGGATTATCTTTCTTTGCTGTTTAGGGCAACCAGTAGCCTGAACATTTGAATCATTACATTTTTAGAGGTTTGCAAACATGTTATCTGTACCTTACAAAAATATACTGCAATAGTACTGCGATAAACTGCAGCATTTTAGAAATAGCAGTCTTTTAATTGTGCAATAGTACTAAGTAGTAGAGGTACTTCCACACACCCTCCAACACACAGATTGATTGATAGGTGACTGTAGAGATGCAAGTGTCCAATACAGAGAACACTTGCTGCAGACCTTTGCAAGAGGCAAATTAACTACTACTTAACATCTAAGTACAACTTGATTGAAGTGCAGTGCAATCGAGATAACTAAGACTTTTCAGTGCCCTTTGTTGCTCAGGTCCTAATGCAAAAATGTGTTTTAAAAAATCCTGAATTGCCATCATCTTGTGCTCAGGGCGCATTTGTTTAATTAAAATTGGATTTAGGTAATGAGATCTCATGAGAGTGACATTTTAATTGTAAGGCAGAGTGCACTACATTAACCCCTTAAGTTACGATTGTATTCTGTGTTGCACTGAATCTATTTAGGTTTAGATTACTAGAGCTGAAATGGGTGATACAAATTCACAAGAGCTACATAAGGGACTTTCGCAGCAGGAAATATGTACTGCAAATCTAAATGAGATCCTATTTAAATTTTATTATAACAAATGATCATAATTATGGGAAATTTAATATAAAAGGCTTTTAGATTTCTGATAAATATTACCCAATGTAAGCATATGTATATTTAATGTGAAATGTACTACCCACAGAACATTAAAACTCATTACTCTTCCTAAAGTAAGAATCTGATTGTATTAATTACCATTCGAGATGCATTTTGTTAATGGAAATGCAGCACAAAACCCAATATACTGTAAAACATGACTTTGGAAATGAGTGCTTCAGAGTGATTTATCAGCCCCTATATCAGTTATGAAATGTATTATATAACCTCCTAATTTTTCAAGTAATAACAGGAGCATTAGCCTAGGCATTAAACTTTAGTATTAAACACGAATAAATGTTTAAAATGTGAACATATTTGGAATGTTAAATATTAAAACAACAGAACTACACTGTACTCTTACTACTATGTAAACACTAAGGCTAACATCTACAGTATATATGACATGGATTATTATTATTAATTTTTTTGTTTTTGTTACAATGGCTAAACATTTAGACAGTGTACACCCTGAATCCTCTGACAGAGAGGATTCAAAAGGCCCTGAGATGGACAGTTTGAATATTGAGTATGGTGTACGATGCCAAAGTGCAATGTTGACTGGCAAGTCTGCAATCTTGGGTAGACAGTCATGAAACGGTGGAGGTATGAGAGCTCAGACTGGAAACGAGCCAGTGATACTGTGGGGTTACGGGCAGGATCCATCTCTCCAGATCGCAACGGGCTAGTCATTCTGGTTTCCCAAAGCATAAACATTACAATTTCGAAGGAGAAATGTGCAGCATCACAAAAGTGCAGCTAGCAAGCTGGCGGGTTTCTAAATGGTCTTGATTGATTTAAAGAATAGTTTGCGTGTCCCCGGGAGGCGAGGTTAGTCTTCTTGATGACACCTCAGTAAATGCAGAAACATACAAATAAACAGAGTTTGACCCTCTGGGCAAGATTAGCAGCCTTTCATATACGTCACAATGGCATCTCAGAGGTTGGCTTTTAGGGCTTCCATCATCTGAAAGGGTAATAAAATGGGTAAGTGGATATATCCTCTAGAAAGGACATTGATACTGTCTGTTTTAGAAAGGGATTAGGTAATGGAATCTTTAACTGAAGGGAAACTGTATACAAAGGGACTGCATATTTTAAATCTAAAGGTAAAACACCACTGAAGCAAATACACCCACTAATCTATGTGCAAAATTCCGTTTTTAAAAGTTTGTAAACCTGGGATAATTACTACAGCCACAACTATTGGTGTTCACTAGCAAATCATCAAACTGGGATGGCAGCTCTAAAGACGAACAGTTGCATGTTTAATCGACTGTATTTTGCTTAAATGTCCTTTTAAGCATGAAATGTGACCAATTCATTAGCAACCTCCATAGAGGTAAATGAGCACCGTCCTGAGGCGACAGAGCTGAGGGCTCCTGTCCTGAGTGATGTATGAATCTGCCCTCCATGACTGACATAAGTGCGGACATTGGTGCAGACACCTCCTCTAAGAAGGAAGCAGAGTACAGTGCCTGGATTGTTCCCCACGGTAACTGGATCCTGGAACGCCGGCTGGAGGATATTATGTTGCCTCAGCAGGGCTCGGGCAAAGAGCTCCGGGACAGCTGACTGTTTGGATTTCTCAGCACAGCTCAAATAAACAGTTCAGCTCCTGGGAGGACAGGTCAGGTCCCAGTGCAAAAGCAAGCAATTATTCAAAGTGCCTGTGCGTTAATTCCACAGTCAGCATAGCTGAAAGCCTGCCAAATTTGTAAAGTTATTTTTAAAAGGAGCAAGTCCAGAGCAGTTTCTGACAGTGCGGCTCGCTTTGTTTCACTGACATGTGACTGCAGAGCCCAGGAGGTTGTTTTCTAGGAACAAGAGGCACCGCAAAACCCACATGACCTAACTATAGTTATTATAACACCAGCACTGGCTTTATATAAAAATTTTAAAAACTGTAACCCTATGAAATATCTCTCTCTGTTATTTTTTAGTGCATTTCATTTTATAATGGGGTCAGTAAATCACTCCTGAGCATTAAAACAAGACTCCAATATCTTAAAATGGCTCCTTGCTCATCTTAGGAAACAGTTAAAGCAGTTTCTTGAAGCGGTTTCTTTTTGTAGAAGGAGCTGAAATCAGATGGTGTCAATGTGTCGGCTGGAGCTGTCACTCTACAGATTGCAGCAAGTCAGTTACAAACACCTGCGGGGTAAAGAGGAGATCAGGCAAGGGGAGGGAGGGAAGAGAGGAAGAGAGAGCTGCAGGCACAAGGGAAGCATTTTGTTTGGGAGTGTTACCTGACACCACAGGCAAGCAAGGCAAGCAGTCTAGCAAGGAGTCAGGTCTTGTTTGTATTAGAGGAGCTTGCAAGGGGAAAAGGGCTTGCCGTTCACATCTTATTGATCGCTCTTTGGATACCTTTGGATTGCTTGCTGAGTTAAGAAGACTACTGCTGTGAATAAATGGAGGAAAATTTGTGCTTGTTAGACTTGTTGGCTAAATGACATATGATAGGCACTGCAAGCACACATTCGGGCAGCTGAGCTGGTAGTCTGGTAAGTGCTTTGTTTGTTTAAAAAGAAAGTTTTAAAGGGGGGAAATGAACTGCAGCTACATTTGGTGTGCTTAAATGTGGAAGATGATGTTTGTGCTTATTGTTTTATTGCCAAGGCGTTTTCTTTGTCTTTTTTAAAGCATGGCAATCAAGTCTGGTTTTTATTTTATTTATTTATCCAGAGCAGGATTACAAAAGAAATACACTGATTCAGAAGTCACGTACCATTTTGTTAGAAATTACCATTTCTAAACTAGCTTTAGTTATCACTGCTAGCGCTCCAGATAATTAGACATTTTCGAGGGGAGAGATTTCCTGCTATTTGTAGCCCATGTAAAGTATAGCACAGGCAGGTGCTAGGTCATTTCTGCTTTAACAACTGGCTTCTAAACCGGTAGTGGCACACTGCTATTGTAATGGGAATTAAGCACACTTAATCCAGGGTTAATTACAAATAGACCCCCTGTGTATGTCCTCTCCTTGATATAGGCAGCTCTTCATGGGGCAGCATGGACTGTCCCAAAGCCTGTTCATTTGTGAAGGAAACTGCTGTATTTAATACGGTCATGAGAGGACAGAGCTTCTGAAATAGATCTAGTCTCAGCAAGTGCTATACTGTGCATGCCATCGTTTAAGAGTACAATTGCTGTAGTAGTTTACACCAGTACTCTATAACACAGTTTCCAAATACACCTAATGAACTTAGTCTCATAACCTAATGTATGTATCCATTATATGGCAGATATTGCTGGACAGGCTGTCGCACTAAATATTCTGAATCATCATGAAAAGCAGATGACAGGTTAATTACTGTACAATTTGCCTGAAGATGAATAAGAGTGATTAATTGACTATTGTCTGCTGAATGTGACTGCAGGAATGAAGACGAATTAGGAAGAGTAAACTCAGAATACTGATATTCTGGATTTCAAGATTACCTGGCGTCCCGGGGGTATTTTAGCATTCCTGGTTCTCTTGCATCTCCTTTGTGTGCAGACAACCGAAGCCTCTCTGGCTCTCTCGTAAGATTAAGAGCTTCCCTTGGTGTGCTGACAAGGACAAAACGTAAGGAACAAGAGTATTTAACCTCCAGCTCATCTCTTCGTTGTGAGACTGGGAGGATTAGGCCATTCAGTTCTACATGCCTGCAGGGTTTATGGTATTAATGGGTTGACGAGTGACAGAAACTGTGGAGAAAGGTGAGCTGCCGATTTGACACAAGAGCACCTTCCGGAAAAGGACAGGGCCGACAGCTCCCAGTATGGACTGCTGTTCTCTTTATTTTTACGAAGAGAGTTTCAATTGATGAAGACATGCTTTGCAAGACCTTGAAAGTAAGGTGTTTGTAGTGACTGAGGTGTAGTGTACTGCCTATGTAGTACCCAAGGAACTCCCTCCAACATTTTCAGTTCATTAAATGCCTTGAAAATATAAATGTTTAACAGTCTGGATAAAGGGGTTCAAATTCATTGAATTTAATTTAGAATGGAATGAGTATAATAGTGTCTCTGAGACGATTTGAAGAATAGTTTTTGTAAATGCTGTTCAAGACCCAAGATTAAAATGAGGCTGTAAGTCCTAGGGAAAAGAAACCTGATTTGCCTTGGGGTGTATCTCTGTTTTGTTGTAAACAAACAGCTTCCGCTTTAATGGAACTCAACCAAAACTGATAGGAATCTTAAGCTCCTTGTTTGTTTGTGCTGAAGGCTGGATATGAGCACTTAAAATGCTCTCAGGCACTCTATTTACTTGATTGTCGTCCCTGAGGAGTTCCCATAGTAAATCAGTGGCACTCTGCTTCTCCTGGGTTCTTAACTTATTGAGCTGGGTGGTGAGCTTTAAGCGGTCAGTTAAAGCTATCTGAATGCTAACCCCAGCCACACCCCCAAACCTGGATTGGTGCTCGAGTCAGACATCCCTATTTGTTTTATGACCTTTGTAAATACAGTGAAATCTCAATTAACCGGTCACCAAAGGGGCCTGGACATGTGTTGCTCCTCGGGACAGGTGTTTGTTTATTAGCTTCTTTCAATTGATTTGAAAAAGAAAATCTGTTTTCTGGGGTTCACTGGCTGGTCAGAGCAGGTGGTGGCTTAGTTCAGGTTTTCATGCAATTCAATATATTGAAAGATGGCCTCCTTACATCAGTCTACAAAGCCTCTGTGATGTAATTGTACAGATTATTAACAGTATACATTAGTTCCAGCATTTTGAAAAAGACCATTGTGCAGCATCTAATGCCTGTCTGAGGTATCAGATAATAAAGTTTAGACTATTCCAGAGGTTAATTTTCCAGTATATTTCCCCTCGTAGGACTCCACAACAGACCTGTCTGGCAGTGACTCCTGCTGGGAGTTATGTGACTGTAGCAGCTGTGCATTGACATGCAGCTGGCACCTGTCAGTGCCTTCTCCTATTTCAGTAGCACACGCCGGCTCGACCCCTGAGGGATGAGTATTAAATTTGGGTTTCTTTTCCCTCCAGCGGGCAAGCGCTGTCTTCACCACCTCGGAATCCCCCTGAGCCAGCTCTGCCAAGATACGGGCATCACTGCATTCACGGCTCAAAAACCCTGCCAGCACTCATACTGAGTGCGAGGGTCAACGAGACGAAATCTTTACCAAGGTCCCAAAGATTGTTATGAAAGACATGTGTTCAGTATTCACCCAAAGCACGTATCAGTTATCCAAATGTCTTTTCTATAACCACCACGCTAAAGCCCTCGCCTCACAGTGTGCAGTAATGAAGGTGGAGCTTATAAGAAAAAGGACTGTTGAACGTCATTAAGAGTCATCGCACTCCTTTATGGAAGTATGTGGTCATTAGAGTGTTGTTTGCAATAGTGTCATTAGGAAGCTGAAACTTACACTGACACAGTGTTTAGTAGTTTTACTGTTAAAAAAAAAAAAATGACATTTGCCAAATCCGCATGGCCATTACCAAAGCCATTATTTTCTTTCCATGTGGTCTAGAAAGATGAAACGATAAAGCTGCAGTAGAATGCTAGGCTTCACACAGCAGGATCCCGTGCAGACACCAGGCAGAGAGTCTGTTATAAGAACTTGCATAAACATTCTCTGTGTTTATTATTGCAATTAGAGAGGATTGCTGGAGTTTCAATAGAGATAATGACTCACTGGCCACCTGTGTGCAAAACATCGGCTTTTAACCTATTCAGGGGTTTAGCACACCCCGCGGCTTGTAATCAGATTTTAAAGAAGGGTTTTATGACCCGGCCATGTTGAACTTCAAACCTGTCAATTGCAGTTGTCTGATGTACAAACAAAAGAAAGAAAAGAGAAGCTAGAGGGGTGAAGAACTGAGGATCAATGTGTTTCAAAAGCAGTGGAATAAAGTAAATTAGCTTTTGTTGGGCCAAACTATTTAGCCGTGCTGAAATCCTGATATTAATTCTATATATCATATTGTATCTGTTGTGTCATGCTGGAACGCATTTATTTATTACCAGCTTTGCAAAATCCAACAGGTGGGATTGTAATGGAATTGCAGTCATAGAAGATCTTACGTCGTGTTATTTCTACAGTAATAGCATAACGTGTTCATCAGGCAAATGATTAAGTGTTAGTATACTGTATCCGCAGTCATATGTTCATTTCCCTGATGGGTTGATTCGGCCTAAAAATAAGTCTATACTCTCCATGCTGCCAGGCTAGACCACTGTTCAAGAGTGGAGAAAATATATGTGGATTGAAACTAGCATAGTGGAAAAAAGAGCCCATTAAGAATGAATCTGTTGAGAAGTGAGCAACATTCTGTCAGAATCTAGGGAGAAAACACCTGTTAATGAGCTATATTCACAAAGCTTTAACTCAAGAGTTATTTAAAGAACGTTTTTCAAAGTCTGTTTTATTAAACTGAACTATAGAAGGTGTTGTTAACAACAGAACAGTTTAATAAATATCAAATTGTATTTTATTCATAAAATCAGACTTTAAAGAGTTAAATAACCTAGTGTTACTAGTAATAAAACGACTCAAGAATATCTGAAGAGCCCTAGCAAGTTTTTCTCCTTTCATATGATAATGGTGCAGATGCCTTTTGGAGTAAGCAGCTTTGTGAATCTTTTGCATAGATGTTCTGGTAGTGGTTAACATGTTTACTTTCCGTAGAACCTGGGGACCAGATTAAGCTTCTCAGTCCCTAGCTATCCTGCTAGTAGAGAGATGAACTCTGCCATCAGTGCCCGTGGGATGTTGGATTTTTTTTTTGCGCACCGAGATCTAGTATTTTGACACAGGTAGCAGTGGGGTGCTTGAATCCCCTGCTAACACAGTCACAGATATTTCAGTGTGTGCTGACCTGCGAGTCCTGCACAGTGAGTCCCACAGCTGTCAACATGGGAGAAGCAGGAGTCTGCGTTTCCCTGAGCTACAGTACCTGTGGAATACTCGTATTATAGGAAATCTCTGGGAGTTTTTCTTTTCAGTAGAGATACACAAAATGAAAATGTCTCGTCAGTTTTTCGTTTTCATTTTTTGTTTCTTTTTTTCATTCTTGAGTTCAATTTTTTTTTTTTTTAAGCTTTTAATAAGAAAATAGTCCAGGTTAAGAATGTTACATGACTATTTTTTTTATATAATGAATATGTGGCAACTTGTGTAATTATTTTTTAAACTCAAGAAGGTAATTGATATTTTACTCAGATCTAGTTTACAATTTATTTGACCGCTGTTGTAAAATTACATGTTACTATATTGTAATATGTTCACATTTGTCTGTTGATTATTAGGGTGAAATAACAACTCCATTTAAATAAATAAATTTGAAAAGATACCGACAAAAGTGTTAGGCTTTTATCATAATTTAAGTACACTGTTAAAAATGTATTTTCACAGCAACAGAATGAAATCCTGTCCACCGCCAGCTAAAAATAATTCCTCGACTTGTTAAGTAAAAAAATGTTAACAGAAAACCATTTTTTTGTAATGCTTAACACATAAAAAACAGAAGCTCTATTCAAAGCCTCACTTAAAAAAAAAACAAGCAGACCTATCTTTCGTGATTATAATTAATGTTTACACAGAATGACAAATACAAAATGGAATTTCTTTGGCCATAAAGCATGTGTCCAACACTGTGTACGGTTTAACTGATTTGACCTGAACAAACATTGAGCTTTCCTGAATTTATTTTTACGTTTTCAGTGAATTGAAGAGAAGCAGTGGTTGGTGGCTCTGGCATAGCACAGCGTGCTCGCTGGAACAAAACGATCATTGTTAATAGCACACATTCTTGCGGACTGGTGGGAGGAAAGCTCCAGCGGGTCGTCTAGACAAAAAATAATCCATTTCTTTTGATTTTGTTTTTGGGCTGCACTGAAGGTCTTGGAAGCACGCAGTGATAAGAATTGATAAAATAAAACCAGTTACTCCTGGGGAAATTTGGGCTTATTCACTGTCTGTAATACTACCAAGAAGAAGGGGTGATTTCAAGCAATTCCCCATGTATAGCAGGGTTGTAAATAACTCATATTGCATAGCTGTTTCATCCATTCCAGGTTTTACTACAAGCTAGATTAGTCACAGTGTGTAGGTAAGAACCTCAGGTGTGTTTTATTAAACTCACAGTAAAACCAGGAATGGACCGAACTGCTGTGCAAAGTGAGTCTCATTTCCATCTAGAGTTTAAGCAACAAAATGAAAACAGACTTGTTTGGAGCAACTTGAAAAAGTCACCAAAGCCTGGTTTCTACAACAGTTGCCAAAACAATTCATGTCACATGTTTCCCAGCCTAAATCAACCCAGAACTGCTTGTCAACACTTTCCCGTTATTAACTCAACATCCAAACCTGTCCAATGAACTGCTGCACGGTTAAAACTTTGTAAATCAGGATGGTATGCCAGGTGGTAATTTAACAATCGCATTCACATCCCATTTAAAATGAAGTGTTACCGGCTTCTCCACTATAGTAAAGAAATGTCTGTTAAGATGTGTCTGTTATAAAGATGGTACATAGACCGGGGTCTCCTGTATAAAGCATTAGCATGCCATTAAGAAAGCACTGCAGTCTGTCACATTTATCAGTGTGAATCAGCTGAAAGTAAAAGCCTTAAGTGATTCAACAGGAACTTTACAGCTTCCAGGTACATGTGTTATACAGTATGAATATAATGCCTGTTTTACATGTATAATGCAAAACTGTTTTCCAGTGTATATTAAGTGCCAGTTATGTGGAATGTCTGTAATAAGGCCAGACCATTTTCAGAATCAGGGTTTAGGTCAAACTTTGCTGTTGCCCTAACTGCTGACAGAATCCAACCAGGGGCTTGCTTTAAATCGTGAAAGAGAAAAGTCTGGAAAAAAAAAAAAAAAACGTTTTCCTCGAACTGTCATAAAATGAAGGTCTGCAGAAATAATTTTACATTATACATCTCTGATTTTAATGCTGGATGAAACTGGATGTGTCTGCTTGTTATCAGTTCTCGAAAATCTTAAATCCAGACTGGCATGCCCCTGTACTATCTGTGGTGTGATTTAATGTATGACATGAGTGACACACAAAGTCCATTTTTTCCCCGAATGAACGCAGCAGGCCTTTTTCCTTCAAACAGAAGGAGATCTGCATATTTCGTTTCTAGGGATCAAGAAAACTGACAAATGAATTCTCATGGGAGGTGAATTACAGATTTCTTACATTTTGCGGACCCTAGAGTCTTCATTAAGGGAAGAATATATTTAATTTTTTACCCATGTAAGCACATTTGGAAACCCACCTTGGGGACCCTACAGAGGAGGGAAACCAACATGTTTTCCATCTAATAAGCTTTGGATGTTTTCCATAAGTCTCTTAAGAAAATGACTTTATCCGTTTGAGCAGTGGAGGTTTTTTGTTGTTATTTGCACCACAGCAAATGGCTATGAATTGTTATTTTGGGCAGTTTTTGTGGATTGGATCTATGGCACTGTACAAATCTAGAAGATCTTGGTGGTATAGTACTGCTTTACTTTAAGCAGTATTGCAACCTGTTTTTTTTTTTTTTTTTTACTGTGCAGCATTAGAAACAAAAACTACATAGCAAGCTCCCCGATTATTTAATAGCTATATATATATATATATATATATATATATATATATATATATATATATATATAGCTGTTGGTTATATAAATATGGTTGGTTGTACGAAATAAACTTTGTTAAGCAACTAGTTTTCACAAGTTGCTTGCAACCACACTGTCCGTAGCCAGCTGTCACAGTGTCATCCCCTACATGACTTGCAGGGGATAAGTTCCACTTCCAAATCAAGCAAATGTGCCTAAAATTGCAATGCAACAGTGAATAGCATACAGAATTGATCTGATATGAAACAGTGGTGCTAAGCTTATTTCTGGCCTCTGGGATTACAGATTATAAACCTAGTACTAGGTTTACACATATTCTTGAGAAATAAGTTTCTCCAATTCCCATAGGTCTGGCTCCGTGGCTTATTGATCCTCATTCTCTGCTGCTGCTGTTGTGTAAGTGTTGTTACGTGCTGAATCCATCAAGAGGTGCTGAATAAAAATCACACCTAACACATACTTCTTTAAGAACCTGGCAGGCAATCCATTGTCTACCCTGTTAATGTTCATTATGCAGTTTGGAGCTATGAAATCGGTACTGGCATGGCAAGTTTTGCTCCACGGAGGGCTTGGCAATCCATTACACAGCTCCCAAAGGTTCTTTAACTGTGGAACTGACTTACACCAGGGAATTAACCCTGTGAACTTACATTACATGGTGGAGTTTTATGTACTTAGCCTGGCGTGCACTAGAGGCTTTAAAAAGGAGTTAATTATGGGTTATATGCATCAGTCAGTTCTCATGAGCTTCAGCATGTACATTTAGCTTGGAACCAAAAATGCTAAGTTGTACATTTAGTAGAAAAGCCTACAAAGGAAGAACGATTAAATACCAATTTGATGCAGCAATCGATAAGCGTTCACTGTCCTTTCCTGTCATGCCTCTGGTTTCCTCTAGTTATTGCATTACAGCTTTCAGTAAGACAAAAAACCCACGTGTTTTAGGGTTGTTGTGTATACAGTGCTGGAAAAGCCAGCCTAATTTTGTTTTATCCTTCTTATCATGTTAATTGCTGTACTGTCACCTTACACAGCTTGCATAGTTAATATTTTGGCGGCTGTCGTAGCCCCTTGTATAGTTCTGCAAATCCCTAATGCATTTTATTTATAGTACATTATTAGCACCAGGCTTGAGTTGGGCACTTCCCAAGAACACTTGCTTGTTATGCTTAATACTTCAGTGTGCTGGGAAATGTAGTCATAGCAATGGACTGTGGCTAGCAATACACTAAACAAAATGAGATCCTTTGGCCAGTGGGTTAGGTGTGTCTCTGTGAATAGTTCTGCAAAACAGAATACACTATTTAAAATGTAATTTTACTCAATGAATAGATAAGAGACATATTTCTATGTTAATGCCTCAGATCTTTCAACTGTATTAAAGGGTGATTAGTCACTTAGCCAAGTATAAAGCGTAGCAATTAAGAAACATAACAGAGCATTTTCCAGCTTGTTGAAACTCCTTTCCCTTCCCTTTCTGAAAATAAAGGGATATCAGATGTTAATAGTTTCAAACCACCCACTGAGGCTATCAACTAAACATTCCCTTTTAAAGCAGGTTCAATTATTCTATTTGCGTGCTGCTCTCTGACCACATCAGAAGGCATTACTGTGCTTAATAAAGGTTAATGACATTTAGCAGCAAGTGTAGATTGCCGATACAAAACTTAAGTCTAAGAAGGTCTGATGTACTCCTGCTTAGTCTTTGTTGTTGTTTCAGTTACAGATTTCCCTGTTGATGCGCTCACTGCAAATGACAGCCAAGAAACAAGAGGACTGGGCGTCCCCAAGGTCTCGGGCCTAGAGAGAAGTCGGGAGAAGAGCCAAGAGAGCTGCAGAGAGCCCCCTCTGCTCCTGCCAGCGGTTACAAAGGAGCCGCTGTCTCAGACCCAGCCTGTGGCCCATCCTCAGGTGGAGCCCCGGCCAACCCCTCCCCAGCCCCGCCCAGACCTGCAGTACCGAGGCCTGCCACACAGAGACCCGCTTCCTGCCTCCACCTCAGCCGCAGGCAGCTCTGCCTGGTTCTCAGGCCCCAGAACAGCCTCAGGCAGCTCCCCTCAGCCCCCACTTCAACCCCAACTGCAGCCTGAGCCTCAACTGCGCCGTCACCCTCACCCTTCGTCTCCCATCCACCCAGCTCATCAGAGCCAGCCTCCAGTTCAGCCTCGACCTCCCTCCCGCAGCCTTCCACGGCCCTTGTCTGCTTACAACAGCAGCCTCAGCCTCAACAGCATAAGGTCAGTATACAACAGGTGCTCCAAGGGTTAGGTCAACTAAACGTAATAAATAATATATAGTGATTAGATTATATATAGTCATAAAACCATTGCAAAGTACTGTAACTGGCATTACAACTAAAATGATTTAAAAATTTCTGATATGAAGGGGATATTCTGTGTGTGTATGTGTGTGTGTGTGTGTGTGTGTGTGTGTGTGTATATATATATATATATATATATATATATATATATATATATATATAATAAAAAAAAATCTTGCAAGGGATCTCCACTCTTTCAATTTCTATTTTTAAAGCTTCAATGCACTCATTTCACAAATGCTGCCTACTGCCTGGTTTCATAGTCTCTGCAGTGAATAATTAAAGGACAGCTGGAGAGACAGTCAGAGTAAATGAGCTGCCCAGCTTAGCATCCAAGATGCCAAATTACCGACTGCCCTCTCTAAGGAAAAGCTGGCACTGCGGTGCCAAGCAGGTTCTTTGTTCAATTGTAAATAATTCCTATCAGAACTGTTGAACTGGAGCACTTTTTTTATACAAATCTATGTAGGTTAAAAATAGGATAAAGCCAAAAGATTAAAAGAATGAAAAGTTATTTTAAGATTAACCGGTGTGAGTTTTAATTAATGTGTTGATTAAACCTCCTTTTTTATAGTGCATATGCTGCTCTAAATAATGCAGTGCACATAAAGTGTTGCTATATCATGCCCTGTTCTGTATTCAGTCTTTAAATCTTTGAAAGTATCAGATGACAGTTTAGTCAAGGTAAAACAAACTACAGATGCAGTAGATTGACACTTTGCAGTAGTAAGTGTCTCAAGCTTGAATGTTTGTATTTGTTGTCATTTAAAAATGAAGGAGTCGTTTTTGTATTTGCTTTATTTCTGTGTTTAAATCCTAAATAAACAGGATGGGAACCAAATTTGTGTAAAAGTAGATCCCGCTCACAGCCTTGTTTTTGTGGTTGTTTTCACAGCAGCAGTCGAAGCAGCACTCCAGGCAAACCTCAGGTGCCTCCCCTCCGCATATATCCCATCATCCACCACCCCCAGCCTTCCCCTATCTCTCCCGAACCAAAGTACGCCCCACAGCTTCCCCCACCCTGCAGCAGTCGCCACACGCACATCACCCCAATATGTTGGCCGCCAGCTGCCTTGCCTCCACCTCCACCACTCACGTCAAGCACCCTGCCAGTCCCTGGACACCCAGCTGGGAGTGCCTATTCAGGTGCGTCAGGGTACATAGCGTGTAAACGGCTGACATGAAAGAAAGGTCAGGGAATGGAAAGTGAAATATGGTGGATGCTCATTCCCTGGCAGACATTAATCGTTAGGTGAAGCCAAGACAGCTGGTAAAAGGCTGATGTTTCTGTGCGATGTGTACATAAGTTCACGTCTACTGGGTTACTACTGTGCTGAGGTCTTCTCAGCCAATGTTGGCTTATAGGACAAGACCCTGTACTGATATTTGCATATTCCTTGTTTTTATTTAAAGAGAAGATAATTGTACATTGTTGGTTTTTATGTCCATTTAAAAATATATCAAGAATGAATGTCTTTGAGAAGCATCTTCTCTATGGTGGATCCCTTCTTTCCACCGTGTACGAAGACAGCTGCAAATGTGCTAGATGTTTCACCATTGTGGAATGGCATTACCAGTGTTTTGTGCAGTAACATGTCAGTTTGTGCTTCTGTGAATCCTAGTGCGTAAGGGCATTAGTGGTTTAATGTCAGCTCAGTTCAGCGAGGGTATGGAGAACTGGACTTGTGTGTGTGTGTGTGTGTGTGTGTGACTTTAACAGCCTGTTCCCTATCCACAGAACAAGACCTCCTGCGTCAGGAGCTTAACACCCGATTTCTAGCCTCACAGACGCTGACCGAGGGGCCTCGCTGGGACCACCGCCCTACCTGAGAACCGAGTTCCACCAGCACCAGCACCAGCACCAGCACCAGCACCAACACACGCACCAGCACACACACCAGCACACCTTCACGCCGTTCCCACACGCTATACCGCCCACCGCCATCATGCCGACTCCAGCACCGCCCATGGTGCGTACCCGTCTAGAAATGTGAGGATAAGTAGAGCACAACTCTCTTCTCTTTTTACCTGGGGTATTTCTTTCAAAACATCAGTCTCTCAAACTTGCTACTATGTTATTTCTGTACATAGAAATATATGTCAAGGGCCATGTAAGGTCTCAGGTGCCAGTCAAGGCTTGTAACAAACAATCAAGGGGTTGCTAAAAGTGTTTTTTGCCATCCTTTAACTCTTTCAGCGAAAGTAACATAAAGGGATGACTGAAGAGTTTTGGTGTGAAAAAAAGTACATTTAGTTTACTTATGTGAAGTGTTGAATTTTTCTAGACCTGTTGAGGTTGTTTGATCTACTTACCTTAGCACAGCTTAGTAGGCTTTGTACAGCTACTTAGTAGCTCTACGGTGGTTGTAGCTCATGCAGCATACAGCTATGGCCAAACATTATGCATCACCTAGAATTTTAGGATTGAGACATAATTTAAAAAAAACTATATGACCATAATTTAGATATTTTATTTAACATTATGCAATCAAAGAAACTACAAAATGATATTGCAAAAGTGCACCGAAAGTCATAATAGTAGTACAGTATTTCATGTTAGATTTCAAAGCGTTAGATTTCAAAACGTCACATTTTTAATTTGTCAGGTTTTTCGTTAAGTATATGGAAAACTACAAAGCGGTATGTAATTCAATTGGTTAACGTAACCTTATTCATCAGGTTTCATTCGACTTTTCATGAAGCAACATTTGTTAATTGTAAAGGTGATGCAAAACCATAGCTGTACAGCCCAAGGGTTACATTGTAACTTGTTATGGACAGGCTGTTGTATTTAAAAGATTTAGGAGAGACTTCTTTTAAACTAGGCTTTCCATTATCATTCCCCTTTATCCTCTTAGAGATTCAAGCAGTACAGGGGCTATCTTCAGAAGGTACTTGCCTCTACACAAAGAAAGGGCAATCTTTAGACAGATTACCACTATCATAGGATAGTAATCATAGGAATCACCCTTATCCTTGCAGACAGGCACATATATATATATATATATATATATATATATATATATATATATATATATATATATATATATATACACACACACACGCACTGCTTTAAAAGTAGCAAAAGCTATGTGGATTAGAACAAGAGAGGTAAGGAACTGTGGATGGAAGGTTAAAAGTACATTTGTGTGGCTTTATGCCACAGTAGACAACTAAGCGCCAAAATATGCTGAAAGTACAACCGTTTAAGGCAAACTTATTTGTACCATATGGGAAGCATATTAATCGTTTACAGGGGAATTGGTTAACCACCGAGTGAGTCATTATATTTACAGGAATATTACTTAATTTTTCTGGCCCCTCGATCCAACCTGTCATCACTTTAAACAATCTCTTTTGAGAAAACGCAGCCAGACTAGGGACAGGCTAACCCATCCAAAAGGACGTGCGCTTTAATCAGGAGTCTGGAGCCCCGAACAGCAGAAATGTGATGCAACTATTAATGAAGAACTGAACCTGATCCAGCATCACAAATTTAGTTCTTAAGCACTGAGAGACGTTTTCAAAGTGAAATGTGGGCGAGTCTTTTTTTTAATTTTTATCTCTGATCCTTTATGAGTGGGGTCAATTTAACCACCCAGCTGCCCCTTTTATTTTTGTGTGATAGATTTAAAAGTAGGTGCACTTCAAACCCTCATCAATGCTAACATCTTTATCTAGCACATATACATCAGAAAACTATACAGATACAGTATCTTCCCCAGTTTCAGGCACAGGTTTATAGCGCTCTTACATGCATTATTATCTGTGAAGTGTAGGTACAATAAATAAATAGCTTGTTTTGACCAGTACCAATCCTGACAAGGCTTCCTTACAACTTGTAACACCAACAAATAAAAAAATAAAAAACTCCTTGTTTTATTTCTCTCTAGATACACCGGCATCCATTTTTCACTCACAGCTGTGTATATACAGATGACCTGGTCTGTCAAGCACATTTCTTAGGGACTGCTGCCACCTGACAGTGAAAATCAAAACTGCAGGCAACTTTACTCTATTACTCAACTTATTTATTAACTAAAGCATGTTAAAAAGACGTGACGCTATTCTCACAGGAGTGACAAATTTGGACTTGTTTGCAATCCATGTGGAAATCGCGGGATAAGCAGCTGGGTGGTTAAATCTAAACCATATCCAGATATTTTTTAAAAATGATAACATATTGAGCTGATATTTCTCATGGGGGCACAGTGGGCAGGATCTTAAACACAATCAGGATTTAATCTATAAACCTAATCTTCCCTTGTAAACCCACTGTTAAGGGTTAAGAATCTGCTTTCTCTTGTTTGACAGTAATGTAATTTTATTCCTTTACAGTTTGAGAAATACCCTGCAAAGTTGACCCCTTCTACAGACACAGTGTGAGTGTATGCATTGTTGTAGTGTGTGTGTGTGCTTATCGCTTTTCCATAAAGGGCTGTTGTTAATGATGATTTAAAAATTCATTGCAGGCATTCAGTGTATTGTGAAATCATTATCTTTTGCATTTGTCTTCATCTGCAGTGTGAAGATACAGCATCCTTTTACATAATGATATTTTTATCGTCTTAAGAACTCCAGGGCTCGATGGTGCAAAAGTACAATTATAATTCGCCTGCTTTTTCAGCTGGTTTACATAATGAGAATAAATCAAACTCTAAAACATGTTAATTAAAATGGAAGCGGCAAGGTTAAATTGATAATTTACTAAAGGCAATTTTATTCTCACTCCCTAGTAAGGGCAATTCCCAGTTTTATGCTAACATTTGAAAAATAAACCAGTTCAGTACAATTATACCAAGACTGTTCAATTTTAATCCTGCCCTTCAGATTTGAAGCTTTGTTATCTACAGAAATGCTTTATGGAATTGAAAAATAAGGAACATCAGAAAAAACTAAATGCGAACAAGGGATGCTGTAACTAAATACCAGCAGTATTTGGTGTGTGCTGATAGAATCAATTGCTTGCACATTTGTCACAATTAAAAGCAGGACTGGGCAATCTTCCAGTGTAATGACAAAGTACATTTTTCTAAGGTTGGAATCAGTAACAAGACTCCTTCAAAAAAGGTTTTTAATTGAGTGTTTATTTTGTTCCTTCTCCTGCTTTTAAGCTGTTGTATTGTGCCTGTAAAATACTGCTGTCTTGCCGTAGAGCTTGAAAGTAGCCATCAGGAATTGCAAATACTTCCCTGTCCCCTAATTTGAAGTTCATTTTTACTCAGATCTATTTTAGGTTAATAGCTAGTTATTTTCTATATTGCTGTTAAACGGCAGGACGTGTTTAAGCATGTTTCAATGAATTTGCATCACGTATCTTGAAGCTTCTAAGATATGGATTTGTAAACTAAAAAAAAAAAAAAAAAGTTTGATATGAATAATGAGCTGCCTAACAAATTCAGGTCAAGCAATTATAATAATTCAGAGTTCAGTAGCATATCATGTTGTTTTAAGTTATCGTTGACATATTTTCTGCTGACCAAGAAATACATTTTAATGTCCATTAGCAGATAGGAAGTAAAAACATTTCTGTTAAGCCTACTTTTAAACTCTAACAGCCTGTACATATAGTCTTTAACAGCTCTCGCTCCTGTCCTTTCATTCGACTAATTTGCTTCACATTCACATAGAGTTCTGCTCACAGCTGCTGTGTTCTTCCATAAGGCATAATTAAATATGTTCACTCTTTACTTCTGCTAAAATATGCCTTTCATCTTCTTACAGTTGTTCCACTCATATCCACCACCTGTGTCTGGAATCCCACCCATGATCCCTCCTACTGGACCCTTTGGATCACTGCAAGGAGCATTTCAGCCCAAGGTAACCAAGGCCTATGTATGTTTATGTGAGTCTATATATTGACATTTACTATAGTAAACCTGTGTCCTTTGGATGGGAGTTTAACTACTCTGGGAGTGGTAGAGATCCTATTGCAAGTGTTAAACCCCAGCTAAATCCCAATAAAGAATGTTATTGATACACATTATATACATGCATAGTGTCGCTGTGTTCCTATTGAATAAGATGCTGCCGTTATGCTATAGAGCTTAAAAGCATCAATCAGGAATACACTGAAGATCATGTGTTGATGGCATTTTAAAACACACTCTTCAATGTTTTCCTGAGTGCTACTTTTAAGCTCTAAAGCTGTGGCCAAAAGTGTTGCGTCACCTAGAATTTTAGGATTGAGACACAATAAAAAAGGAAACTATATGAAAATAATGTAGATCTTTTATTTAACATCATGTCATTAAAGAAACTACAAAATGATAATAAGAGTCTACCGGAAACCATAATAGTAGTACAGTATTTCATGGTAGATTTCGAAATGTCAGTACAAAGTGGTATTCAATATGTTAACGTAACATCATTCAGCAGGTTTCATTCGACTTTATGAAGCAAAATTAGTTAATTCTATAGGGTGATGCCAACTTTTGGCATTGCTATATATCATGGTCCACCAAGGTAGCATCTTTAGTTAATGAAAATAGTGCCCTGCTCAATGCTAACACATTGTAATAACCTCCATTTAGCAGAAGCAGCTAAAATAGTTTTTCATAAGAAGGTATTCTTTGTTGTGGCTCTGTTAAACCAATGGATATAACTATTATTTTATGTATTTTAGACTTCTAATCCAATTGATGTAGGATCCAGACCTGGAGCTGTGCCCCATACCCTCTTGCAGAAGGATCCCAGGGTAAGTAGTTTTTAATGTTGTAATAGTATTTGTACACATTGCATTCTAATTCTTATTCAGTTGCTGAAAAAACTGCTACTGATACTGGAATTGAAGGAAGAGCAAAGATAATTAAACATTAAGCTTTCCCCAGATAGTTTAAATACAAGATCGACCAAAGAAAGGGCACTCCGAGGGACATGTACTGTAGTAGCAAAAATGAAAAAACATATAATGCTAGTTTGATATATATTATACATGGTACTGCTGCATAACATGTATATAGGGATCAACATGACTGCCACTGATATTTCCTTAGCTACTCTTTCTAGCTTCAACTTGACAGAAACAGCAAGCTAATTGACGTGTAATTTCCTAAACAAATTTACATTGTTCCTAAAGATTATGTTTTACACACAACACAGCAACAGGCAATCACCTTTTTCTGACAGCCTTGTTTAACAGCATGTCAGCGTTGATGTGTGACAGGTCTAGGAGGGCAGCAAACTTTATAAATATATATTAATTATTCTCGGGAATGGTTCATTTGAAAGTAAAATCTTAACATTTTCATTTTGCCAATAATGAAGCAATATGCATTTGTTAATTGGAAGGATTGTTTGAGTGACAGGCGTGTAACGGAGCTGTCGTTCATTCTTTCCAGCTGACAGATCCGTTCCGGCCCATATTGAGGGTAAGAACACTTTACTAACAATATATTCCTGGCTGCTGTCCCATAGGACCAGAAAGACAAACTAATTATAAGATGATTGTGCCTTACAGGTGTCACATTGCATATAGTTTTAATGCATTTAAAATTTCAATTAGCATTTAAACAGTTCATAAGCACACACCCCCCCACCCCCACCCCACCTGAGACACAGCAGTGAAACTGGTGTAATCTAATTTAAATGTAGAATCAATATTAGGAGAAGATAACATGTTTCGCTCTGGTGTGAAAATGTATATTCAAGGTCATACAGGTATATTTACTTGGTCTAATTATAAATGATCTCTACAACAAATGACTTGATGTTATCAGATTTGGCGCTGATTTTTTAAGACTAGGATTCAAGAGCTAAAACCAAAGGCAGACAGAAGATGAAGAAATCGAAATATATAGTGCAGAATGGTCTGTGAGAGAGAGCAGTGCTGTGAATAGTGTAACCCATTCATACAGCAGAGTATGAACACTGACACCTAAAGGGTTTTTTTTTTCCTCCCTTTCATTTTCCAGAAGCCAGGGAAGTGGTGCGCAATGCATGTCCATATTGCTTGGCAGATTTATCATCACCAGCAGAAAGTAAAGGTTAGTTCACTTGTTTGGGAGATTACCATGGGAACTGCCTGGTAGTGTGGTTAAAAGCTCTTTTTGCTGGGACTCAGAATAAGAATTCCTTCCATTGTATAAATATCTATATGTGGCTGTACTTTTATTTATAGTATAGTTAGTTAAACTGTGCAGCAAACAAAGACCAACCCTAGCCAGGATGTGCCTACACAAGGCTTGACAAAAAGAGGCTTTTAATATGTGCATTTAAGTGTACAAAAGATGCAGACCGGTGGTATAGATTGAAATCAATTTATAACAGAGCTGCAATATTTTAATACATGCCTCTAATCGCATTTATACATAGTTTCTAACATATAAATGAGTGTATTCAGAAATATCATAATCTCAATTTTTGTTTTGCATGGGTGACACTACTTTACTGTAGTAAATATATTGGCTTTAGAAATCAATTACAAATGTGTAATACTTTGTTACCATAGCCAACCAATGCAGATACAAATAGATACATACATTATCTTCAATACTTTTTCTCCCTCTGCTGGTGGAATGGGGGAATTTCAGGTAATTTCAAATTGAATGAAAAAAGCAGAACAAGTAACAGTAATGCCAGTATCAGTAATTAATGTTATGATAAATACTTTCAGTAATGCTAAACTGTTTTATATGGTCAAATTCAGTAGGTTGCAAATTTCTTGTCAGGCCTGTATCTGAACTGGAATGGATATGTTCAAGCGGTTAGTATATTCTGTAAGGTACACTGGGGTGTACATTGTCACAGCTCTGAGAAGAGCAAGACGAGACCACAGGTCAAGTGCTTAAATTAAATTCACTGTCTTAAAACTGTAAGTAATGCACAGACAAAATAGTACATAATTCCCCAGTGTGTGACTGTATTCCAGATGCAACAGGCTGTTTAGAAACGGTATTTCAAATGGATCTCACTTTTTCAGCAGCAGATGCAAGCAGATCCACACAAACTGGACTTCGGCCTCAAACCAGAATTTTTGTGTCGGCCTCCAGGCCCGAGCCTCTTTGGAGCCATTCACCACCCCACGACCTGGCTCGCCCTGCCACCCTCTTCTCTGCAGCTGGTAAGGAAACTCAACTGAAATACTAATCGTTTTGTGGTTTTAAACTTTTAATGTCAGTAAACCACGACCTGAGAAACCACAGGGTAAGTCCACTCATTGAACTAATCTTAACAAACAGAAAGTGATTGTGTTCAATAGTTTCCAACTATCAGCAGACAGGGCGTAATAAGGACAAGGTGGCTTTTCACTATTGAGACGTTCATATCTAATCTTACAGCATAGTGTAATGACAGATAAAATGAATGAAATGTTTTTATGGTTTGAATTGCAGTTCATTTCTCAAACACTTAGGGCATATCATTAGATTATACTGATTGCTCTATTCTTGATACTGGTAAATAAAAATGATGAAGTGTTTTTTTTTTTTTTTTAATCTTTTACCTTGATCTAAACCCCAAGTTTGTATGCAGTGATAGAGTTCTCAAATATTTTTTGGAAACCCAAACACAATCAATTTAAAAATGTTACCCTCTAGTAACCTTTGTTAATTGGTTATCAGGATTGCTAAAACAGGAAAGATCTCTCCTGATTAAAGTTTTAGGTTGTACATTTCGCACTTCGCTTGGGAAAGTATATGGGTTAACACACAAGAGTCCCAGAGCAGATGTAATGCATCAGATTTCTCAGAATCTTTAATTGTTCTGCAGATCTCAGATAATGATACCTACTACTGAAGCCTGCTTAGCTGGAGAACAGCGGTGTTACATTTATTATTTATAAAAATACTGTCATATCTATTATTCAGACAGTACTGTTTTGATATTTGAAAACTCTGCTTTTTATTATCTCAAGCTGTCCTTGACAAGGGATTTTTTGTTGTTGTTTTAAAAGAAAATCCTTAAGCTTGTTCTTTTAATATTTCAAGCATCTTAGTTTCACACATCCCCAGAACAGCTTGTACTACAAGACATCAGATCACCCTGGACTACATATGTAAAGACACATTTCTCCTAGCATATTGTTACTTTTAGGTTTTATATACATGCATCTCTAGTGTACTTACAGTTGTCTCCAGTTTCTCCCCAGTGTAGGATAATAACAATACCAGATATGTAGATTGGTAAAGTTGCATGCTTGACAAAGGGACTGCTTGAATGACATACTTATTATTAGGTGCTTTATGTTTGTTTGCAGGTGCTACACATCCATCTGGAAACCCTTTGGACACCGCCCCACCCCAGCAACTTCCTCAGTCCTGCTGCTCATTTAGGTAAATTTCAACCCTTTCAATACAGTACTGAGACATAGTCCCTAAAAAGGCTATTTCTTGGCTTGGTCATTTACTTACTTTCCTAGACGTTGAGTTTCTTTGTGCTACAGAACAGTTATAGTAGGTAGAACGCTGGCACTTAACATACAGTTAAAAGCAAAAGAACAAATGAATCTCTTTTTAGATCGTTACATTTTGAGAATTTCATTCACACCACAGCCTTCCGTAATTTTTTTGAATGGTGGTAATCTTTAGACAGCCGGTATTTTTTTTAGATACTCAGCGACAGGGATACTAGTCTAAGCTAAATTTGGAAGTCTCTTATTGAATTTGTGTCTGTTTTCAGAGCCATTCAGCAGACCGGCTTCTTTTGGAAGTCTTGCAACATTAAACTCTGCAGCCTTTGGTGGGTTGGGGAATCCTTCACTTAGTGAGTAACTTATAATCATTTTTTTTAAACTACCACGTCCTACTGTTAAAAAGCTAAAGAATAGAATATTCCTCTTTTACCTACTTACCTGTAAATTTATTTAAACACATCCTTAACTTAGTGTCCGTGTCATTAAAAGACAAGGAAACTTGGAGTGCCTAGTTCTTTCTTGTGAACCCCTGACCATCTTTATTAACAGTATTAAAACAGACTGTTAGGAGTTATTTATTTTGGTACATACCACCTGCTGCCAGGTGGTTTCATTCCTAACCTTCTTTTTGTCCTCCTCCCCAACAGTGCCCAACTCAATGTTCAGCCACAAAGACGGCCCCGGGCACAGAATTTTAGCAACACACACGAGCCCTGGAACAGGCTCCACCGAACACCTCCCTCATTCCCAACCCCTCCGCCGTGGCTGAAGCCAGGAGAGCGGAGAGAAGTTCTTCTGCTGCAGCTCACGACAGAGAGAGAGATGGAGACAAGCGAGACTCGCCATTAGTAAAGAGGACAAAGAAAGGTACAAACACCACTTCAGTGTGTACAAAAGAACCCTCAGACAAAAGCTTGTAACAATGTATACATTGTTATATATTGTTTTGGAGAGCTATGCAAAGTAATACCTGTCTTGAAGGTCCTGTAATAAAAAGATGAAAGTTATATTTATACAAAATTGTAAGACAAAGCTACAGTAGCACAACATCAATCTGAAATATCATTGTGAGCCACTAGAGGTCCCTGAACATTCCTACTGTTCTCAATGATATTACAACAGTTGAGGAGGTTTATGTCAACAGGATATAGAAATTGTATTGTAAATATTACTATAGTGCCAACACCTTTCTGTTCATCTCTGTTTGACACTTGCGTACACACTGTTTATCACTAAACTAAGATTCAGGGAGTGTGAAGTAGTGAATGGTAAAACCAGTGTCCTGAAGCATTATTTTTTAATCTGTAGGGACAGCATTGAAAAGAGGCACCACAGCCACCCCTCGCCAGCACCCGTCACCCCAGTGAACCCGCTGGCTCACAACCGCACTTCAACCGAGCCCCCAGGAACCACGTGAACAACGATGTCCGCGAGAAAGAGAAGCCAAAGGAGCGTGAAGCGGATCATCCCGACTCCTGGAAGGACTCTGCCACAGACGAGCATAAGCTCAAGGAGAACCACATTCCTGTAAAGGAAGGTGTAGTAATCCATGGGAGCCGGATAGCAGACGACGGCAAGCCAGGGTCCAGGGGACGTCCCCTACATCAGGCCACCTGGCCTGGAGAACACAAGGCCTAACAGCACTTTGAACCGAGATGCAGAGAAAAAGAGTGAGCCAATGTATGACCATCAGAAGAAAAACAGTGAGATTAAAGTGAAGGAGGAGCGTAAGGAGGACCACGAGGTTTCCAGTGAAGTGCCCCAAACGCACAGGCCTACAGAGCACTCCCATATGACATCCACCGCCAGCATCCATCCCGCTTCGAGCGTCCATCCCACATCCTCCATGCCGATGGCCATGGGCATGGCTGGCATACATCCAATGAACAGCATCAGCAGCATGGACAGGACTCGCATGGTGGCTCCTTTTATGGGCATTAGTTCCATTCCTGGTGCTGAACGGTTCCCTTACCCTGCGTTCCACTGGGATCCCATGAGAGATCCGTTAAGGGACCCCTACCGGGGCTGGACATCCACCGAAGAGACCCTCTAGCTAGAGACTTCTTGTTAAGGAGTGACCCCCTTCACCGCCTTACAGCACCAAGGCTTTACTGAAGCAGAGCGCTCGTACAGGGACAGGGAACCACACGATTATAACAGAGAGCACCTTCACCACCTTGCAGTCGAACAACGTCGGGAGCATGAAAGAGCCAGCCACATGGAGGAGAGAGAGAGGCTGCACCTGCTCAGAGAGGACTATGAACACGCCCGTCTGCACCCTATGCACCATGCTGCTCTCGACGGTCACCTGCCCCACCATCTCATGACTCCCGGACTTCCCAACATGCACTATCCAAGGGTAAGCCCCTCGTCAGCACACCAGAATGGCATTCTCAACAAGACTCCTCCCACAGCTGCTTTGAGCGCCCGCCTCCACTAATCCCCACACTGGGCCCACGGCCCGGATCCCGAGAAGGACTACTCCTTTGACGACAGACATTAGGGACAGGCCTCCCTCCCACACCCACAAAGACATCGAGCTCGGTAAACACTACAGCGTGTTAAAGACTGACCCTAACGCCCAATGTCTAAAATGAACTTTACCAGACACTGCGGGGGCTGTATTATATCCATATATAAATGTGTGCAAAAATTTGAATTAGGGGTTTTGTACATTTTATGTTTACATTTTGTAGCCAACTTACTCTTTGTTTTGTGTGTGTCTACTACTACTACTACTATTATTATTAAATCATTTTATTTGTATAAAATTGCTCTTGAACAATCAAGAGCAGAACAAAAACACAAAGGTGGTGCAAAAATGTTGACACCCTGGAAAGACACGTAGTGTTTTGGGATGTACAGGTGCTTTTGAAATGGTGTGTAAAGGAGGCAAGCCATGTAGATATTTCTGTACAGTGTAAAGGCTTGCTTCTTGGATAAAAGGTACATATATGCAAAAGGGTGTGATGAAAGCTTTACTTTGTACAAATGTAAATAGACTTAAGTGAAATAACAGAGTACAAAACTTCTTAAACTGTGCTATTTGCTAATTTTATTCTTTGTTAACACAGTCTGCTTGTGCTGTGTTAGGTTTGTCGTTCACAGATAACCCCCTCCAACTATGCAATGAATGTTTTGGCTTTTCCCCACAAAAGCCGGCATTTCTGAAAGGAGCCTTTTAACACACAAACTACACAAACTTGTATTTTCTCCAAAAACACAGACCAAGGTCTCAAAACACCTTAAAACTGTATATAATAATATAAATAAATGTGTTTTTAAAAATTCCTAATTCATGTGTTGCATATTGTAAACCCATAAAGGTAGAATGGGGCATTTTTTCACAATCTCAAAATTCAATTTAGCTTGCTGGTGACAATCCTTATTTATCCCTCCCCCCTCATCTTATTTTTTTTCAAATACAGGCTTCTCCAAAATCTGAATGGAAGAACTTATGAAAAACTTGACCAATCACTCACACTGCTTTTAGTTTGGATTGTTATTAATTTGTGCATACCTTGCTTGTGGCCTCTTTATATCTGTTTGGAGAGAATATGATTTTAAACAAGCTCAGACAGCAGAAAACATTTCTACTAAAGGAGTGTAAAGTATGTGTATGAAAATAAAAAGTTCCGTTGGTCTAATAGTGTATCAAAGTGCTATCCTAAGTTGTTGTATCTTAAAAAAAAGAAAAAAAAGAAAGTCGTCTCACTACAGACAGTTTGTTTCTAAAATGAGCAGAGATCTATTTTAGTAGTCAACTGAAGGTTTAGTTGTGCGCTTCAAACTTTGTGAACTCCAGATGTTGTGCAGTGTTTTTAAAGAAAAAGAAAAAAGTACACTAGAACAGTAGCGTTAGTTCTGAGTATTGCAAAGGGATTGTTAACAAAACTTTTTTGCTGTTTATCATGTACGTAAATGAAGTCCTTTCTAGATCATATGTATAAAAAAAAAAAGTGAAGCGACTCTGAATCTTCAGCATGTTCCTCATTAAAAACCTTGTGTTATGTAAATTGTGCCATGTTATTAAAAATGTGAACTAAAACATGAAAATGACCTCATTTGTAGCATGTTTTACATGGGGATGAAAACCCTAACAGATTCATGATTATATGACATGGGTAGAGTGGCATTCTGCAATATTAACCCTTTAAAGTATGAAGCATTGGCTATTGACTAACACCAAATCAGCTATCACCACATCATTAACAACATCGAAAAACTAGAGGGTAAGTTATAGGGGCAATCCTAGTTTCTAACTAGAAATCACCCTTAAAACTATACATACCAACAATGCAGACTGGAGACGAGAAGAAATCATGGGGAGATCTGCCATGTTACAATGGATCCATGTGGACTCTGAAATAATACAAAAAGATCATGTGTTTACAAGAGTTGTATTATAAGGAGGCACATACTATGGATTTCCTTGTAACTACCACACAATGCACACTAGAGAGACATCTCAAAAGTAGCTTTAAGCAGTGAGCTTATTCTGAAGGTTTAAACCACTCACCAACAAACTTTCTAATGCGATTTATACAGTAGCAGCTTAGACACCAAAGCACACAGCACCATATTCACAAAACGTTTGAGGACTGTTTCAAGGAATGTCTGTTTATTCTCATTTTAATCCAAGATTCTTTAAAACGTATTTAAAAAAAAAAATGGAAAGGTTAAACGTTTTGTGTGTAGAGCTCACAAGATGCCATGTCACGGGTTGCCTGTCTCAGACACAGCCACACAACAACCCAACAGTATCTCACGGGTCAAACTGCACACAACAAAGAGCAAGCACATTAGATACAAATACACGATAACTATTTTAATGGTGAAAAAATATCCTAAAAAGCATATAACTTAATCTTATTTGACCAAACGTATATGTACATATGGTGTGTAGGTGCAACCCTATGCTCCACTTTAGACCTACAGTGTGGTACCTTTATAGTAAGGCACATTTCTCATGTAATTCTAAATATTTTAAATGGGATTGTAATCCCTACACATTTTGTCATCTCATATAGTTCCATGATTAAATATTTTGCATTATATCAAATGTTCTGAAATAACCCTTACCATACACGGTCTGTACTGTTTTTCTTTGGGGCTCATGATCATTAAAAGCGTGCGGTGTTTTAATCATTAACAGCTCAATTATAAAACATCAGCATCACATTACAGTAAATGTTCCGTGGTCTAATCCACAGCTATATCTGTAATACTATAGCCCTAACATTTATGAACAAATTGGCAGGAATTTTTTTTTTTTTTTTTAATGTATTTTTTTTATTTTTATCAAGAGTTCAGTATAGAACAACGTATGACACCTTGTCAGTGTTAATATACTAATATAATATACTAATATAATAAATTAATATAAAGTGTATTACTTGGCTGCGGCCAGTAGATGGCAGCAAAGAACTATCTAGAGTCCTTTCTGACGTTTTTAAAAAGCTGAGGAAAGTGTTTGAAAAGTTTCACTGCCAGATTAAAACCTGGTCGCATTTCAGATTATTCGCATTAAACCTTTATTTTACTAGGTAATCACATTAACCTCATTTTCAAGTGAGACCTAGCCAAGAAAGGTAGCAGCAGTACAATAAAACATATTACAATACAAACATACAAATACAAAAATGAAATATATTTAAAACACAGACAAGTCATACTCAATACAATAAACAACCAGTTAGTGACAATCAATTAGTGACAGGTGTAATCAACTACTTCAAGTCTGTTTCAATGAATCTAATATATTTTAGTTGTCATGAAACAGTTCTTGACTGATGTGGGTGTATTCTTTTGGCCAGGTGTGTTTATTACTACTGTTGGGTGTATGCTGTCTGTTTCTATGGAAATAATATTTTTCAATCTAACCTCACCCTAAAACTAGATGTACTTATACCATACCAGCAATGCAGACTTGTTTTTGACCATTCCAATGGAAGAAAGGCAACGAATTTGCCAAGTTACATGGATCCATGTGCAAAAACAAATGTCCCAGTTTTATGAAAAGGAGGCCCTAAACATGATTTGATATGATTCGTCTACGACAAAACACTGAATGTACTGTTCAAGTCAGATGCTAAATCTGGTTAATGAATTATCCATCAAATTCTAACAGCGAACACTAGAATAGACTGGATACAGGTAATATAATGAACTACCTATAACCTAAACCATGACATATGGACTGTACAAGTGCTTTCATGAAGCAAACACTAAAACCATGTTCAAAATACACATTCTTTTTTTTTTGTGACATTTTTGTGAACAAAAACAAAGAGAGTGGTTCCTCTCATAGAATTTTCTGTTAACATGAAGCAAAAGCAGTGATTGTAATAATACAAATAATCAAAATACACATGTTTCTAAGCTACATTATGGGGAAATAATGATATAATACATGGGGAGAGAATGATAGAATACAGGTGCATATCAAATATGAACATTGGGGTGACGGGCACTTCTCACAGCACTTAAACTCACAAGCTTTTGTTTGTGCCAAGACAAATATCTGAATATTCAAATTAAACACTGCATGTCATGTATTTGGTGACAAAGGTTACCACGTTCATATTTGTTCATATAAATTGCCGTATCAAAATGAGATCATGCAATATGAAAAAACAAACAACTTACAATTATGATACTGGAGAAGCGTTCCTAGCAGTCCACATAAATTCATCAACTAATGTCTGAATCTTTTAAAAAAATTAAATAAATAAATAAATAAATAAACGTTCCTACATCAATCCTTCTCAAAAAAATACCAATAAATTTTTGCATGAAAACCTGTTATTTGTCTAAAATGTGTTTTATTATATAAAATAATATGTTTACTTCACCTGAAAAAGTTGTGCTCCATGACCACCAAACGAAAGACGATTGCTCGTCACGTGACCTCATTTTCCCAAGTCATGAGTTTTGACTTAGCCACACATTGATCCTGTTCTTCAAACATTTACTTAAGTGTTGTAAACTCCTTTTGCGTTGGCTTGAGTATACTTACGCATTAAGAGCATAGTATACAGTCCTACATTTTTATAGTTGCATTGCATTAAAAAAGATGCCCAGATGATGCCACTTCCGATCGTCAGATGGGGCATCAGTGTTTGTAACATAAACTGTGGATAAAACCCTAGTCCCTAGGTTCTTACTGCTGTGGCAAAAGAGCCCTGCCTTTATAACTCAGTCTACTACAAGACAAAGTGTATTCTATCGAAAGGAAACTCAGTGATACAGTATATAGGCGGCACAGGTCAAACTAGTATCCTTGTGAATTAAGCCATAAGATTTGGTCACAGTAATAAAAATAATAATAATAATAATAATAAGTTGACATTTGTTGAAGAACACTTTTATTCTTGACTTAGCATCAACAAGCTGTCCTGCATGGTCCCATTGACAGTGTGATCACGCTGATAAATAGTTATGCCATTGTTGGCTGTTCCATTATAACAAATGAATTGGTACTAATATTTTCCATCGGTGTTTTGGTTGGATGATGTTCGCTCAATACCAACACCTATGTATGGGGTAATGTAATAGAAGAACAAGAGGCAAAGGTAGTGACAGTCATCACTCATCTGCATTGAACCATGTAACAGAATAGGGGTCAGGATAATGACATCTTTGGTTTCGCTTTTGTGTTCTTTCAATGTGGACTCACTGCTTCACCTTTCAGCAAATGTTATGTTATGCACTCTGGAAGAAAGAGCGTCCCCCCCCATATGCAAAATGTTTACAGTGCATGTGCATCATTGCTGCTCAAGTGGACCAAATTCTGGGAGGGTTTCCTCCAATTGTAGTTGAGAAATTGTGTAAAGTTAATGACCTCATGGTGCAGCAGTAAAAGGGTCCCCATAACTTTTTTTTTCATTTCTCTTAAACAAAGGATACCACCAAGCAAATAAAATAATGTTGACATTTTAAAAGCGCAGTGCCCATTACAGTACGTCATGTGA
>JAGXEW010000868.1:0-44674 GCA_030684275.1 Acipenser oxyrinchus oxyrinchus | reverse complement strand
TATACTTTATAACAATGTGTTTTCTTTTATATATTTATTTCACAATATTTTTGTATTTTATAGTTTTAATTAGAAATTCTTGAAGTTGCTTTGAAGCTCTGTAAAGAAATAAAAATCTTATATATTAATATTGAAATATGTTAACGTGTTTCAAACAAAAAAATGTTTTAAAATGTGTAACGAAACAGAAATATGTTAAGATTAAAATATGCTCTGCATTTTTTCCCTTTAAGACAGTGTCTGATTTAGTTTATTTTCAGTTTGTATTTAAGTATCAGAAAACTAACAATGTTCACCTTTATCTTTTCCTTCCTGTAGATAAATCAATAATTATATTTTCATTTTCATTTGAAACTAAATTAGTAAATATAAATCCAATGACAGCCCTTCAGCCTCTGCAATGTATTAGAATACATGAATAATCAAGATATTTACCAGATTGATCTTGTCTTTTATTTTGAGCCCTTGTTATTGAGCTCAGTGTGTTTGTGTGCAGTGGAGCTCCTCCACAGGCCGGGTCCCGTTTCATTGCCTTCACCCTCAGCACCTGCAGTAGGTCCCAGCTGCAGCAGTGCAGTCTCTGTGCAGTCCTGCTGAGGGAGGTTTTTGTACGGGTGTGTATCACTGTGTGAACACATAGCCACTGGGGACGTGGAAGCTCTGACAGTAGTAATCTCCTGCATCTTCAGCCTGTACTCCACTGATGGTCAGAGTGAAGTCAGTCCCAGATCCACTGCCACTGAAACGAGTTGGGATCCCAGACTGAAGGGTACTTGCAGCAGAGATCAGGAGTTTGGGAGCTTCTCCAGGTTTCTGTTGGTACCAGGCTAGGTGGTTGTTAATTAACACTGCGCTGCTGACTTTACAGCTCAGAGCGACTGTGTCTCCTGGGAGAACAGATTTTACTGCTGGAGTCTGAGTCACAGTATACTGTCCACTGGATTCTGAAAATATTAAAATAGAAAATTATAGTAAATGATTGAAATAAATGATGAAAACAGATAACATTTCAAGACTTTTTCATTTGATTTCATTCAGTTTGCTTGTTTAACTTTTAATACTAATATATTAAGAATTGTCCCACAAATAGATTTTAATTTTTTTTTTCTTTTTCTAAATGATTCCTACCCTGAGTGCAGATGACAAGTGCCCAGATGAAGATGCTGATAAAAGTCATTGTTGTTGTGGATTCTGTTGCCATGAAGGGCAGCTCTCAATCATGAAGTGTTAAACTCACAGGGCTATAAACACTCCCAGAGCACTGAAGCATGTGCTGCCAATGCAAAGTGTCTTTTCTATGCAAATTGTCTTCCTTGGCACAGCAGCCACTTGTAGCCAAGCAGTGGTGTAAACACAGGCTTGGTGCTGTGTGTTCTGACAGAGCAAGATTAGCAGTTTAGCATGAACACTCCCAGGACAGCAGGACTAGACAAAGAACAGCTTTAATAGGAGCATATGAGGAGAGCCAATCAGCCGAGCCCTTATTCCACTCAACACAGCTGGAATGGAGTCAAGTGTGGAGTGTGTGTTTAAAGCAGTACTTGCACTGTGTGTTCAGACAGAGCAAGATTAGTAACTGCCCTGGCATTAACACTCCCAGGACAGTGGGACTATACAATAGAGCCCAGCTATTAAGAGTAGCATTGGAACCTGATTAGCACAGTCCTTAATGCACTCATTAAAGTGTAATGCAGCAGTACTGCTTATTAAACAACAGCACCGTCATGATTGAAGTGCAGTGAAGTTCTCACTGGCTTCAGTAACACTAGAAGACACTAAGCCTGCTATAGTAGAGATTGCCAGTCCTTGTTTGGTTCTGTGTTGAGTGGCTCTTGTGATGCTGTAGGTAGTTCATCCACAATGTCAAACACTCCATAAGAAAGCCTTCAGGAACAGTAGAAGACACTGTGTCTGGAGTCCAAACTGTTCCTTCTAGTGTTACTGAAGAGCTCTCACTGGCACTGAGGGCAGCACTACTGCCCCACTGGCACTTTGGGATGGGAAGGGTCAGAATGGCAGGAGAAACATGATGGCACTGGGATTCCTGTCAGTCAGGGGTTCTGCTGTAATAACCTGTCTTATTACTGTGTTATTACATTAGAAAAAGGAGGGCTGTTCTGGCTTTCTCTTTTGGTCAGTGTAAATATTTGCAGGCTGTGTTGTGTGTCAGGTATCTCACGGTTTGATTTACTTTGTTTAAAATGAAGTCAAAGCCTAAAGGAGTTTCATGTTAAGTTGAGGATCTGTTTCTATTCCTCACTGCCAGGGGTGGAATCAAAGGAAATGAATACCAAGTGTGGAGACATTAGAGTCAGTGTTTCCCAGCATGCATCACTGTGAGCAGCTCCTTCCTCCACACAGACCACACTGTAGTGTTTAGATGACTGGGTGTGAGGAGACTTGTGTTAACAGGAGGCTGTGTGGTCCAGTGGTTAAAGAAAAGGGCTTGTAACCAGAAGGTCCCCGATTCAAATCCCACCTCTGCCAGTGAATCATTGTGTGACCATGAGCAAGTCACTTAACCTCCTTGTGCTCCGTCTTTTGGGTGAGACTTAATTGTAAGTGACTCTGCAGCTGATGCATAGTTCACACACCGTTGTCTCTGTAAGTCGCCTTGGAAAAAGGTGTCTGCCAAATAAACAAATAATAACAATGGGAGAACTGGGCTGACTGGGGAGGTAACTGCTGCCTATTTCAATTGTCTTATTGATATACTGTTATTATACTAATGACAGCAGTGGTGCTCTGGCTCCCTCTTGTGGTCAGTATAAATAACTACACTGTGTCTGTCAAGGTCACATTAATGAGCGCGCTTTATTCACTTGAACACAGAGCAGCTCCTGTGTTAGCTGTCACTGAATCTCTTTATTCCATGATTTGCTGTATTGAGCTGGAGGCTCAGAGAGTGTTTCCTCTTTCCTATCAGCTGTGTGTTTTGTGTTTAAACCTCAGAGCACTCTGGATATTTACTGACACCCTCCTCCCCTTTCCCAACTTGCTTTTTGCTCTTTCTTTTTTCATTATGACTCTATAGAGTCCTTTTATGTAACTGTAACACCCACTAGGCAGGGCTTACGCAGAATTGAAATACATAATCACATTTGGAGTCGGTCTACGCCAGATTAGTGCGTAAGACACTGGACAAATAAAACAGTTACAGGTTATTTTATTCTGAAAGCAAATCAAGGATGGGATCAGAAACACGGCCTCTTCCAATTAAAAAGAATCTTTTATTTTATTGCAGATAAAAAGAAATGGAATGTTAGCAGCAGATTAATACACAGCAGCAAACATTCAGCACCAGAAGCACACTAAAGTGTGCGGTGCAATAAATACCTGTGAAAAATGATTTATTTAACATTGCAATCATTACAAATAAATACAAATATAAACAACGACCGCTCTGAAAACAACACACAACACAAAACACAGCAGTGCGCAGGCAGGGATGTGGGAGAGCTGCATGCATCATTTTCTGCTGCAGATCAATCTGTAACCCCATTCAACATCATCTCCTGCTTTACCAGACAAGGAGCAGACAAAAGCCTCACAAGACTTGACTAGCTCCTTGCTTACAGTATATCACTCTGTGACCCCAGTCTGCTCGTTGACTGACAATGTCCTGTATGGTTGACAATGAAGTCAGAATGGTTTCTTCCTCTTTCAATGCGATACATTGGTTGTATCAGCCTGTGAAAGCATGCATTCCACACAGAACTTCACACTGATAGTGCCAAGTCCTTGCACATACAGCAGCTTCCACAGCTAAACATCTGGCTGTGTTCCTGTCAATGCTACACTTTATAGCAGGAAAACAAAACTGGTTAATTCATCATTGTGATATTTCAAACATTCTACATTTATTTAAAAACAGAGACCATAACTTCAAACAACAGACGTGTTTCGACTCCAAAGAGCCGTCCTCAGTGTTTAAAAGAAACAAAGCAAACCCAGCCCTTAATATAGTTATTACCAATTAGTGAACATGATTAAACACAGGTTTGTTAAGCAGACAATTCATTATCACAGACATACACTTCATCAAGTAAAGTTTCCAATCAGATATCCCAACAGCAATGATTTGCAAATAAGTTACAATTTGTAAACCAAACAAACCTTAACAGTTATTAATCAATTGCTCAAGATGATTAGATACAGGTATTGTTAAACAGCCAGCTCATTACCACAAACATACACTTAATGAAGTGAAATTTACAATGAATTATCTAACCATCAACGATGTGCAAATTGAAACAAGAAACAAACCCCACCCTTAATATAGTTCTTTAAATTGCACAATGGTGAATTAACAATGTGTTTGTGTGCGGACTCCATGTTTACACACTATCAACACTTTTCTGAGCATCAACGCACCAAATACAAATGAATGAAATGCTTGAACTTTCAGCGTGAGGTTTAAATTTTGTAGCATTACACTTTTATAGTTTCAATTAGAAAAATATTAAATTGCTTTAAATACATGTAAAGAAATAATAAAAAATCTTGTACATTAATATTGAAATATGTAAATATGTGTCTTAAACCATAGATTGCAATAGAAATATGTTGGATTGTAATATGCTATGTATGTATGTATGTATGCATGTATATATTTATGCATTTACTATAAGAGGAGTAAAGTGTCTGATTCAGTTTATTTTCAGTTTGTATTTAAGTATCAGAAAATTAAAAATATTTACAATCAAGATATTTACCAGATTGATCTTGTCTTTTATTTTGAGCCCTTGTTATTGAGCTCAGTGTGTTTGTGTGCAGTTGAGCTCCTCCACAGGCTGGGTCCCATTTCATTGCCTTCACCCTCAGCACCTGCAGAAGGTCCCAGCTGCAGCAGTGCAGTTTTTTGTACGAGTGTGTAGCACTGTGTGAACACCCAGCTACTGCTGAATATATTGCCTATCTCGTGTACACTCTGACAGTAGTAATCTGCTGCATCTATAGCCTGGACTCCACTGATGGTCAGAGTGAAGTCAGTCCCAGATCCACTGCCACTGAAACGAGTTGGGAGCCAATGCTGACGGGTACTTGCCCTATAGATCAGGAGTGTGGGAGCTTCTCCAGGTTTCTTTTGGTACCAGGCTAGGCGGTTGCCATTGCTATCGCTGTGCACTGCGGTGCTGGTTTTACAGCTCAGAGCGACTGTGTCTCCCAGGAGAACAGATTTCACTGCTGGAGTCTGAGTCACAGTAATCTGTCCACTGGATTCTGTAAATAATGAAAAATGTGGAAAATTATAATAAACAAGTGAATTGAATTATGAAAACACATATTACATGTCAAACCTTTTTCAGTTACTCCTGTTGTACTTGAACACTTATACTGTATATTAAGAAATGTCCCACAAATAGATTTTTTTTAAACATGTTTTTCTAAATGATTCTTACCCTGAGTGCAGATGACAAGTGCCCAGATGAAGATGCTGATGAAAGTTATTGTTGTTGTGGATTCTGTTGCCATGAAGGGCAGCTCTCAATCATGAAGTGTTAAACTCACAGGGCTATAAACACTCCCAGAGCACTGAAGCATGTGCTGCCAATGCAAAGTGTCATTTCTATGCAAATTGTCTTCCTTGGCACAGCAGCCACTTGTAGCCAAGCAGTGGTGTAAACACAGGCTTGGTGCTGTGTGTTCTGACAGAGCAAGATTAGCAGTTTAGCATGAACACTCCCAGGACAGCAGGACTAGACAAAGAACAGCTTTAATAGGAGCATATGAGGAGAGCCAATCAGCCGAGCCCTTATTCCACTCAATACAGCTGGAATGGAGTCAAGTGTGGAGTGTGTGTTTAAAGCAGTACTTGCACTGTGTTTTTCAGACAGAGCAAGATTAGTAACTGCCCTGGCATTAACACTCCCAGGACAGGGGGACTATACAATAGAGACCAGCTATTGAGAGTAGCATTGGAACCTGATTGGCACAGTCCTTAATGCACTCATTAAAGTGTAATGCAGCAGCACTGCTTATTAAACAGCAGCACCGTCATGATTGAAGTGCAGTGAAGTTCTCACTGGCTTCAGTAACACTAGAAGACACTCAGGTCCTCATTCACTAAACGCTGGTAAATGACCAGAATGATATAAATGTTCTTAAGCTTTAACCTTATGGCGATCTCTAAAATAAGATTGGATGGGTTGGCAGTTAGCTCATTTGTGAATGGTCCCTGCTCTGCTCACAGCATCACCAGTGGGCTGCCCTCTTTACTGAATGTTGTGACAGTACATACCGCCTGCTTTACAAACACAGTATTTGAACACGCGCCGAGGACCCAAACATTTTAGCACCCTTCAGTGAATAATGTCTTGAATATCAAACCCCTCCCTTGCGGTATTTCTGATGTAATGTGCATACATTTCCCATCCATTAACATCATGAATTATATTGAAGTGACCCGCATGCGGTACTTTTCCTGCGCATTGTACACCACGGGTTAGGTTGCTCTTCACTGCTGTGTGAATACAGCAGGTGTACACAGTAGCACACGGTACAGAGCCTCACTGCGTGTTAACACAGTACCGCTGTGTGATAAATGAGGTCCTTACACTTTGATGCTGGTAGTTCCTCACAGTTGTGGGCAATGTTAGGAACTGCAGTCTGTGATGTTTAAGGCATTTTCAGCTGCGTTCAAAAACTAAAGGCATAATATGCCACCTAATATATCCTTCAAGCCCCTCAAGTGAAATACACATCAATGAAAAAGTTATTGTATTTGTATTTAATGTGTTTATTTGATATTATAAGATGCAGCAATGTTCATATCAGTATGTCAGTAAAGCTTTTAATAACTGCTGGGGATGAAATCAATGAGAGAACAATTCACTGCTACTACATTGTGGACAACAGGCTCCCTCTTGTGGTCAATGTTCATAATTACTGCATGTTTTGTTTGAGTTGCGTTTTAATATAACTTCTTAAGGAATTAATGAAATAATAAATCCTATTTGTTCATGACTCCCCTTGAAGCCCCTAGACTGCTGTGTGGTGTTTAACACTTGTGTAATTCTTCAGTAAAGTCACTGTCTCAGCTGATACACAGCACTGTCTCCAGCCCCTCCTCCCTCTGGCTCTTTAATGAGTTCAGAGTGAGGGGGAGATCAGTGACGTGCCCAGCCTGGACTCTGGGAGAAGCTCGGAGCTTCAGCCCCTTTTCTGTTGGTCTGCTGGAGGTTCAGCACCGGACAGCTCCCTCTGACTCACTCCCTGGGAGAGGCTCAGGGAGGAGAGGAAGGATGAAAGAGAAGATTGAAGCCCTTCAGCATGTATATCTCACACTAACCGACACATAAATAAGATCAACAACAGAGTAAGAGAGAATATTTAAAAGAAAAACAGCTATCTGTATCATCTTTTTACATATACACAAAGGAAACTGTTTTTGAATTTCTGAGTCAGCCCACACTGAAAACAAAAAATGTAGTTTCTTTGTTTTTCCACACACTGCAAACGGCAGCCATTGGAAAGGGTTAAACGGTTTCTGCTCTGTGATGATGAACTTCCTGTGTCTGCTGTCTGGCCAAGTCAGGTACGACAAAGCAAAGGGAGGCAGGAAGGCGGGCCGCGGCCAGCCAGGGCCACTGTGGCCAGCAGTGGAAACACACATTTTCCGGTTGAGGTGGGCCATGGCCAGCAGTGGAGACACACATTTTCTGGTTGAGGCGGGCCATGGCGAGCAGTGGAAACACACATTTTCCGGTTGAGGCGAGCCATGTCCAGCCGCGGCCAGCAGTGGAAACGAGGCATAAGCCACTCAGCTGAATGCAAATATGTTGCGCAACTGATGGCTCAGGTGTGGACCCAGCTTAACTCACACAGAACAGGGGGTGTTACACAATTATGATTAAGGATGTTCCATGCGAAAATTATGAATAAATACATTCATACATAAATTAATACATTTTGAAATTAATACATTCATAAATTAGTTATTATATACGCGGTTCTGGTCAGACGGATCGCTGCAATTATATTTGTCGTTTGAAAGTCTCCCAGCTGTGCTTACACCACGTGACCGCTGTCTCCACATAAGGAAGACACTCCATGTGAGATTCTAGAGCTCCTTGCTGTGAGTCTTTCTCTTGGAGTCGAAAGCAGTTCAATCAAGCTGGAAAGTTTGTTTCCCCCTCAGCTGCCATGGTAACGGACGGCACATCCTCGTGTACAGCGTGAGGTAAAACAATGACAGCGTCACCCTCATCATCAGCAGTCATTGTTAACAAGGCCAGCAGGGGGTGGTAAAGGCACAGTCTACACAGGTGGTACATTTCCGTTTGTGTGTTATTCCTTTTATATATATAGTATATGTGATTTAATTGTACTTTGTTTTTAAATGCAGTGGTGCATTTTGTCTCGACCTGTTGAATAACAGCAGTGTATGTGGTATATTGAGAACTTAATATTCTATGGCTACTCCCTTCTATGGAGGATACTCTGTGTCAAAATAAAATTAAATGAATGAATAACTACGTGCCTGTCAATGTATTTCTTTATGTCGCTATATATTAATTTAGGGGTCTAGTCACACTGTAGTGTTTCATGACTGGGTGTGAGGAGCCTTGTGTTAACAATGGGAGAACAGGGCTGACTGGGGAGGTAACTGCTGCCTATTTCAATTGTCTTATTATTGTGTTATTACATTATGGACATCAGTGGTGCTCTGGCTCCCTCTTGTGGTCAGTGTGAATGATGGCAGTGTATGCAGCTTAACAGGGCACTGATGCCTGTTTCCAGGCTATACAAACACAGAGAGGGATTCAATCAAACACTAAGTTCACAGTTTAATGGAAGAGTGGATTAGTTCTATTTGTATATGTGTTCTAAGCGCTGCAGTTCTGTTTCAATAAGTGTCACAGACAGTTCTATGAGATCTGAGCTGTGAACACAGGTGGGACTTGATAGGGTTGGGTGACTCACAGTACAGTTAGATTATCCTTCCTGTAGTTTTATGTTTAGCCTCTCAGTGCTTTCCTGCTCTCTAGTAGGGGCATTAGAAATCTGCCTGTTCAGAATGAACTGGCCCATAAGTGTTGAGACATGTGTGCCAGGGAGCTGCTGCACACATAAGGAATGAAGGAGACCAGGTGGGTAACAAGGATGACACAGGAGGCAAGACAATGAAGAATAAACTGCCTTCAATAATGCTGATGTGCTGCTCCTTAATAAAAAGTAAGAATTCACTCAGAAATGTATGAATTCCTCATTTATTTATTTTTATTTCAATTTAAATATATTATTTTTTATTATAATAAGTTATAATCTGAGGTATATCAATCTAGTATTAACATTTATTTCAGTAATTGAGAATAAAGTGTAAAATTCTATTTGAAAAGAAGACATGGTTTGTTCATTGTAATTAACAGTAATTTGTGTCTTGATTTTCATCTTAACAATATGTTAAAGTTCAATGTTATTCATTTATGTATTATATTAGTTTTGAAAATCCATTAAAACACATCAGATTGACACAATGAAAAATCTCCAGCTGGACTCCACAGAGACAGAAAGTGTAACTACACATCACTGCAATACTGGGCTTTGCTGTTTGCTGGACTTCTTTTTTAATATGTTGTCCAGTGGATCATAAATAAATCAATCTCAATATGCATACAGTTCAATTGTTTTAAAAAATAAACATCATTCTGTTTGTATATAGAATGTGTTACTGATGAATTGGAATCATTAAAAGAGGAAAATGAAAAAAAGTAAATAATACAATTTGAAGTTAAATATGCAATTTATTTATTTATATACATTTACTGAAAGAGAAGTAAAATGTTTGGTTTACTTTATTTTCAGCTTGTATTTAAGTATCAGAAAATGAACAATGTTCACCTGCAGTCCTGCTGAGGGAGGTTTTTGTACGGGTGTGTAGCACTGTGTGAACACAGTTCTACTGCTGGGGATGTGTAAACTCTGACAGTAGTAATCTCCTGCATCTTCAGCCTGGACTCCACTGATGGTCAGAGTGAAGTCAGTCCCAGATCCACTGCCACTGAAACGAGTTGGGATCCCAGACTGAAGGGTACTTGCCAAATAGATCAGGAGTTTGGGAGCTTCTCCAGGTTTCTCTTGGTACCAGGCTAGACAGGGTTTACTACTGTAGCAAGTGCCCACAGCACTGCTGACTTTACAGCTCAGAGTGACTGTGTCTCCTGGGAGAACAGATTTCACTGCTGGAGTCTGAGTCACAGTATACTGTCCACTGGATTCTGAAAATAACAAATAATAACATAGACAATTATAGAACATTATTGATTTAAAAAACAAAAACACATCATATTTTAAACTGTTTTTATTTTTATTTTTTTAAATTTTCCCCTGCTTTACTTTTAACAGTTATGTATGTATTAAGAATTGTCCCAGAAACAGATATTTCTTTAAACATGTTTTTCTAAATGATTCTTACCCTGAGTGCAGATGACAAGTGCCCAGATGAAGATGCTGATAAAAGTCATTGTTGTTGTGGATTCTGTTGCCATGAAGGGCAGCTCTCAATCATGAAGTGTTAAACTCACAGGGCTATAAACACTCCCAGAGCACTGAAGCATGTGCTGCCAATGCAAAGTGTCTTTTCTATGCAAATTGTCTTCCTTGGCACAGCAGCCACTTCTAGCCAAGCAGTGCTCTTAAGTTTAAACTCTTCTAACTGATTCAGTTCCTTTGCCACTCGGGGGAAAAATAGCTTATAGTTTTGTTTGTGTTGAGTTTGTACAAACACAGCTATTTCTCTCTCTTCTCCCTGCTCTCAAACAATTCATCTTAGCCACAGCTGTGATTATGTAGCTTTGTTACACAGTATAAATAATTATTAATTGTAAAATATTAAAATCAGAGCTGCAGGTTAGCAGATCCATCATAAACTTTGTGCAATCAAATCCATTCAAGAAGCAAACATTTTGAGTTTGCATATTTCTAATGTTGAGCGAAAAGTTTCCAGTTTTTTCCTGTGGACCCCCTCGACTGTCTCTGAGGACCCCAGGTTAAGAACCACTGCTCTGGATTTAAGAGCATCATCTTATTACTCTCTCTCTCCCCCTTGTGGTCACAGAGTATAGTGCAGTCTGTGCTGCTAAAGATTCTCATACCATAAGAGGCTCAGTGTCTCAGCTTACTGTGAATATTTAAAAAAAGTAAAGAACATTAAAAAATCCTCTAAAAGATGTATTGAATTCAGTGTTTTAATTGGCTGAAACAGCTCTCCTTTTTCTTTTGTCTAGATTAAAGTTGGAAAATGCTTCCAGTACCTGCAGCAGAAAGAATGCGTGCATATCATGCAAGGATGTGAGAAGAGAAAAGAGTAGGGATGAAACAGAGGAACAGAGAGCAGCAGAAAGCATGCAAGTGGAGTATAGGGAGGAAGAAAAGGGAAGCACAAAAGAGCAAAGAAACAATGAGAAAGTCTAGGAGAAATCTTTCAAAATGACATCAACCAGAACCACAACTTAATGACAATCATTTGACAAACTCAGCGTCAAAAGTTCTCTTTTCAGCTCAGTCACCAGGGAAGGCAGTAAGTGGAGTAAACCGGGCACTTCCAAAGAGCCCCAGGAAGAAAAGGGTCGTGGGAAAGAAACTGGCAACTCAATTGGGTTTGGCTCTGGTAGATAAGCACGCTTCCACACAAAGAGCTGAAGCTAGTGAAACAGAATGTCAGGTTTGTGCATTCTATGAGATTGATTGTGTGTCCCGTCAGCTGCCTGGATGAAAAGACTGCATCACTATCAGAAGTGAGGAGGCACAAAAAAAAGAATGCACAAAAAAGTGCTCATGATGACGGTTCTTGAAGCTCACCGCCTCTTCAAGAATGAATATCCTGATGTAAAAATCACAACATCAAAAAAAGTCTGCAGTATTGTGCCCTGTGCACGTGCAACCTGTCTGTCTGTCATTACCATGACAACACAGAGATGCTACTAGATGGTTTGAAAAGGTTTGTCAAAATATCCCCAATGGAAATCTCCTGGTCATTGGGTCACTTTGCAACTGGCAGATGAAATGCTGTCTTGGCCAGTGTGACACATGCCAAGACCTTGCTAGTTCTATCAATCAGGTAATACAAGGCAATGATAATGAAGATACAATTGTACACTACTACCAATAGATGGCTAACAATGAAAAGGAACTGCTTGAGTCAACATTACACGATGCCAAGGAGGAGCTCAAACCCAGCGCACCATTCTGCAGAGCCACAGTTTTATTACCAAGGTGCAACTTCACCAAATCAAGACACTGAAGATGAATTGAAATGAATGTGAAGCTATACTTCAGGAAGATTTCTCAGAACACTTCCCTATAAAGCAGCAAGCTGAAATAATGTGAGCTCCCTGGATCACAGAAGGAGTGCCTCTGTTTCCAGCAGTTCTCACAGCTCAGTCTGTTAGTACTTCTTATGTTGTGCTCAGTGATGAACGGCATCATGACACATTTGCAGTTGTTTGCTACAATCGGGCTATTCTTGATGAAGCCTCAACTTCAGCCAACATCTCTAACTTGCACATCTTTTCTGATGGTGCTGAGAGCCAATTTAAAAACAGATTCATCTTGTCCACCCTTACCATGCCGAGCAATGTACACTGTAGACTGCATCGAGCTGATTGGAGCTTTTTTGCCACAGCACACGGCAAAGGGCCAGTTGCTGGAGTTGCAGGTAATGTAAAGTGTGCAGTTTGGAGGCGCATTCTGCAAAAGCATGCTGTTGTCAACACAGCAGAAGAATTTGCAAAGGTGGCAAAAGAAGCATGTCCAAATGTGAGCATCATTTATATTACAAAGCATGTGGTAAAGAAGTCACAAGATGAATGGGCAAACAGGTGGGAACAGAACTGTCCAAAGAAAACCCCAAACATACACAGCATTCACTATGCTAGAACGCTTAGCAACACTGAACTTGAGCTCAGCACAGTAGGTCCATTTGTGGAAGAAATTCAGCCTGACTGGAAAGTGGTCAGTGTGTTTGGCATTGTGGATCAAGCAACAGCTATGGCAAAGTATCCATTCAAAAGCATTGAACTGGCAGTAAATGAGTACTGCATTGTTATGTATGAAGGCAAGTGTTCCCCTGGCATAGCTGAAGATACCATACCGGCCCTGCCAGAGGAGCTCCTCAGTGTTTTGCATCCATGCAAAGGGGGCTGGAAGTGGCCGACACAAAAGGATGTAACGTGGTGCCTTGCTTCATCTGTTCTCAAAAGGATTGATAAAAAAAGTATCCATTCAAAAGCATTGAACTGGCAGTAAATGAGTACTGCATTGTTATGTATGAAGGCAAGTGCTACCCTGGCATAGCTGAAGAAACCATACCAAAAAAATAATTGGTGACTGCACTACACTCTATGACCACAAGAGGGAGAGAGAGTAATAAAATGGCTCTCTGACTAATATCTCCTCACTTGGCATTCATTTCCCCTTGATTCCACCCCTGGCAGTGAGGGATAGAAACAGATCCTCAACTTAACATGAAAATCCTTTAGGCTTTGACTTCATTTTAAACAAAGTAAATCCAGCGGCATTAGAGCTGTTTTAAATGTGTGTGTGTGTGTGTGTGTGTGCGCGCGTGTGTGTGAGTATGTGTGTGTGTGTGCGTGTGTGTGTGTGTGTGTGTGTGTGTGTGTGTGTGTGTGTGTGTGTGTGTGTGTGTGTGTGTGTGTGTGTGTGTGTGTGTGTGTGTGTGTGTGTGTGTGTGTGTGTGTGTGTGTGTGTGTGTGTGCGTGTGTGTATATGTGTGTGCATGTGGTGTGTGTGTGTGTGTGTGTGTGTGTGTGTGTGTGTGTGTGTGTGTGTATGTGTGTGTGTGCGTGTGTGTGTGTATATGTGTGTGCGTGTGGTGTGTGTGTGTGCGTGTGCTGTGTGGTGTGTGTGCGTGTGTGTGTGTATATGTGTGTGTGTGTGCGTGTGTGTATATGTGTGTGCGTGTGGTGTGTGTGTGTGTGTGTGTGTGTGTGTGTGTGTGTGTGTATGTGAGCTCCCAGTGGGTGGCGCAGAATTGGCCGAGCGCTGCCACGTGGGAGGGAGGGTTAGGTTAGCCAGGGTGTCTTCGGCTCACCGCGCATCAGCGACCCCTGTGGTCTGGCTGGGCAGTCTGTGCTGCTGGGCTGTGGAATTGCAACAGAAATCCCTTCCCATGCTGGTGGAATGACATGCTGTAACCTCTATGCTGACACACACTGATGTGAGTCTGCAGGAATAACTGGGGTGTGGGACAGACAGCTTACAGCAACTCTCAGAGAGGAGAACAAGGGGAGAATCATTGTGTTTAAAATGCTGGCCTGCTAAAGGGACATTTTAACATTCTGATGTGGAAGTTGGAAGTTGTAGATGTTGAGATATTAGAGTCAGTGTTTCCCAGCATGCATCACTGTGAGCAGCTCCTTCCTCCAGATACAGACCACACTGTAGTGTTTAGATGACTGGGTGTGAGGAGCCTTGTGTTAGCAATGGGAGAACTGGGTTGACTGGGGAGGTAACTGCTGCCAATTTCAATTGTCTTACAACTGTGTTATTGTATTATGAACAGCAGTGGTGCTCTGGCTCCCTCTTGTGGTCAGTATTAATATCTGCAGCGTGTCTCTCGGAGGTCAAATTAATGAGTGCACTTTATTCACTTGAACACAGAGCAGCTCCTGTGTTAGCTGTCACTGAATCTCTTTATTCCATGATTTGCTGTATTGAGCTGGAGGCTCAGAGAGTGTTTCCTCTTTCCTATCAGCTGTGTGTTTTGTGTTTAAACCTCAGAGCACTCTGGATATTTACTGACACCCTCCTCCCCTTTCCCAACTTGCTTTTTGCTCTTTCTTTTTGCATTAGGACTCTATAGAGTCCTTTTATGTAACTGTAACACCCGCTAGGCAGGGCTTACGAGAATTGAAATACATAATCACATTTGGAGTCGGTCTACGCCAGATTAGTGCGTAAGACACTGGACAAATAAAACAGTTACAGGTTATTTTATTCTGAAAGCAAATCAAGGATGGGATCAGAAACACGGCCTCTTCCAATTAAAAATAATCTTTTATTTTATTGCAGATCAAAAGAAATGGAATGTTAGCAGCAGATTAATACACAGCAGTAAACGTTCAGCACCAGAAGCACACTAAAGTGTGCGGTGCAATAAATACCTGTGAAAAATGATTTATTTAACATTGCAATCATTACAAATAAATACAAATATAAACAACGACCGCTCTGAAAACAACACACAACACAAAACACAGCAGTGAGCGCAGGCAGGGGATGTGGGAGAGCTGCATGCATCATTTTCTGCTGCAGATCAATCTGTATCCCCATTCAACATCATCTCCTGCTTTACCAGACAAGGAGCAGACAAAAGCCTCACAAGACTTGACTAGATCCTTGCTTACAGTATATCACGCTGTGACCCCAGTCTGCTCGTTGACTGACAATGTCCTGTATGGTTGACAATGAAGTCAGAATGGTTTCTTCCTCTTTCAATGCGATGCATTGGTTGTATCAGCCTGTGAAAGCATGCATTCCACACAGAGCTTCACACTGATAGTGCCAAGTCCTTGCACATACAGCAGCTTCCACAGCTAAACATCTGGGTGTGTTCCTATCAACGCTACACGCATAGCAGGAAAACAAAACTGGTTAATTCACCATTGTGATATTTCAAACATTCTACATTTATTTAAAAACAGAGACCAAAACTTCAGACAACAGACGTGTTTCGACTCAAAAGAGCCATCCTCAGTGTTTAAAAGAAACAAAGCAAACCCAGCCCTTAATATAGTTATTACCAATTAGTGAACATGATTAAACACAGGTTTGTTAAGCAGACAATTCATTATCACAGACATTCACTTCATCAAGTAAAGTTTTCAATCAGATATCCCAACATCAGTGATTGGCAAATAAGTTACAATTTGTAAACCAAACAAACCTTAATAGTTATTAATCAATTGATCAAGATGATTAGATACAGGTATTGTTAAACAGCCAGCTCATTACCACAAACATACACTTAATGAAGTGAAATTTACAATGAATTATCTAACCATCAACGATCTGCAAATTGAAACAAGAATCAAAGCCCACCCTTAATATAGTTCTTTAAATTGCACAATGGTGAATTAACAATGTGTTTGTGTGCGTACTCTATGTTTTCACACTATCAACACTTTTCTGAGCATCAACGTCCAAATACAAATGAATGAAATGCTTGAACTTTCAGTGTGAGGTTTAAATTTTGTAGCATTACTGATACACTTTATAGAAATAGATTTTTATTCATATTTATTTCACTATATTTTCTTCTTTTATAGTTTCAATTAGAAAAATATTAAATTGCTTTGAAGATATGTAAAGAAATATAAAAAAAAATCTTGTATATTAATATTGAAATATATTAATATGTGTTTTAAACCATAGATTGTTTTAAAATTTGTAATGCAATAGAAATATGTTTGATTGTAATATGCTATGCATGTATGTATGTATGCATGGATATATTGATTTCCTTTAAGAGGAGTAAAGTGTCTGATTTAGTTTATTTTCAGTTTGTATTTAAGCATCAGAAAATTATCAATGTTCACCTTTATCTTTTCCTTACTGCAGAGTAATCAATAATTATATTTTCATTTTCATTTGAAACTAAATTAGTAAATATAAATCCAATGACAGCCCTTCAGCCTCTGCAATGTATTAGAATACATGAATAATCAAGATATTTACCAGATTGATCTTGTCTTTTATTTTGAGCCCTTGTTATTGAGCTCAGTGTGTTTGTGTGCAGTTCAGCTCCTCCACAGGCCGGGTCCCGTTTCACTGCCTTCACCCTCAGCACCTGCAGTAGGTCCCAGCTGCAGCAGTGCAGTCGCTGTGCAGTCCTGCTGAGGGAGGTTTTGTACGGGTGTGTAGCACTGTGTGAACACATCTCTACTGTTAGGGTAGTGGTAACTCTGACAGTAGTAATCTCCTGCATCTTCAGCCTGGACTCCACTGATGGTCAGAGTGAAGTCAGTCCCAGATCCACTGCCACTGAAACGAGTTGGGATCCCAGACTGAATGGTATTTGCAACATAGATCAGGAGTTTGGGAGCTTCTCCAGGTTTCTGTTGGTACCAGTGTAGGTTGTTGTTACTGTACACTGCGCTGCTGACTTTACAGCTCAGAGCGACTGTGTCTCCTGGGAGAACAGATTTCACTGCTGGAGTCTGAGTCACAGTATACTGTCCACTGGATTCTGAAAATAATAAAATAGAAAATTAAAGTAAAAGATTGAATTAAATGATTAAATCACATTCAATTTCAAGCCTTTTTCTTTTAGTTTGCCTGTTTTACTTTGAAGACTTACATATTAAGAACTGTCCCACAAATAATAAAAAGTGTTTTTCTAAATGCTTCTTACCCTGAGTGCAGATGACAAGTGCCCAGATGAAGATGAATACTTTGTTGAGTCATTGTTGTGGATTCTGTTGCCATGAAGGGCAGCTCTCAATCATGAAGTGTTAAACTCACAGGGCTATAAACACTCCCAGAGCACTGAAGCATGTGCTGCCAATGCAAAGTGTCTTTTCTATGCAAATTGTCTTCCTTGGCACAGCAGCCACTTCTAGCCAAGCAGGGCTCTTAAGTTTAAACTCATTTTCAACTGATGCAGTTTCTTTGCCACTCGGTGGGAAAAAATAGCTTATAGTTTTGTTTGTGTTGAGTTTGTACAAACACAGCTATTTCTCTCTCTTCTCCCTTCTCTCAAACAATTCATCTTAGCCACAGCTGTGATTATGTTGCTTTGTTACACAGTATAAATAATTATTAATTGTCAAATATTAAAATCAGAGCTGCAGGTTAACAGATCAATCATAAACTTTGTGAAATCAAATCCACTCAAGAAGCAAACATTTTGATTTTGCACATTGTTAATGTTGAGTGAAAAGTTTCCAGTTTTTTCCTGTGGACCCCCTGGACTGTCTCTGAGGACCCCAGGTTAAGAACCACTGCTCTGGATTAAAGAGCATCATTTTATTACTCTCTCTCTCCCTCTTGTGGTCACAGAGTGTAGTGCAGTTTGTGGTGTTTGGTGTTTTCTCATTTTAAGGTTGTGGAGAGATATTCTCATGCCATAAGAGACAGGCTCGGCTGACTCAACTTACCATGAATATTTTCAAAGAGTAAAGATCAAAAAATACCCCTAAAAGATGTATTGGCATCTTCATGAATTCAGCGTTTTAATTGGCTGAGAGACTCTATTTGATTTATATTGTCCTTTGAGCCACTTTGTCTGACTCAATGACCTAATAAAAGTCACCCCAGCAAGTTAAACCAGTTGCTTCCAGATTGTTTTAATACATGCACTCCTTTTCCAGTCAGCTCCATAGCGTAGAGCACTCCCTGTTTTTCACAGAACAGGACAGGTATAGAAGCCTCTAACCTGTTCTTAAGAGCGTGATTATGCACATTTGCTTGCAGTTTAAACAATGGCTCACAGGAAACCTGTCCCTGGAAGATGAATGGATGTGGTTTCAGCACCTGTTACATACATAGGATAGCTCCAGCCATAATACATTGAAACCGTTTCAAATAAAAGCAAAATTGATGAGAAATTGAGGATCTGTATGGTTGGTTCCATGGTGTAATGGTTAGCACTCTGTACTCCAGTGATCCGAGTTCATATCTCAGTGGAACCTGCTGCTTTCATGTTATATTTGTCTTGCAACAACACTTTATACAATGGTTTTGGTTTAAATAACTAATGCTTTAAACTCCTACAGTTTAAAACTGACTCTGGTGGGACTGAAACCCAAATCCTTTGACTTCCCTCTCAGTGTCTCACTAGAAGTCCAATGTGCCATTGTGCCTCAGATGTGGGCTGTGGGCAGTGGTGCCATTTCTGCAAATTTGAGCTACAGTAGCGGTGCTCATATAATCAACAAAGCACCTACACTTCACACAAGAATAACAAAACCACAATACATCACCACACACGCAGAACATTAACAACAATAAATAATATGTGCTTATTTATTTAGATATTTATTTATTTGTTTATTCGGGTAATTATTTAGGTATATATTTATAATATATAAATGAATTAATAAATACATTTTGAAATAAATAAATAAATGTCAGTGTAGCTATTTATTTTTTTGTTCATTTATTTATTTTTAATTTTGGCATGGAATATCCTCCATAGTTGCTGTGTGTGAGAATTTCAAAAAATCCAGTTGGAGCTACAAGGATATTATTAGAAATATGTAGTGAAACAGCGCCCCCTGCCGAGCTGCAGAAAGAAAAGCTCACAGCACCTGCTATTCCCAGCTGATCTCCTATCCAATTACTGACCGATCGTGATTAGTTTCCGAGCTCAGACAAGACCGGGTGTTCTCTCGAGGGAGTGTGGTCGTAAGTGAAGGAGCGCTCTGGTTTACTGTCTTTCATAGTAACTAATATTGGTCTACACCAGCGGTTTTCAAACCCTGGGGTAGGCGTACCCCTGGGGGTACTCGAGCGCTCCTCAGGGGGTACGCGAGAAAAATCCTCTAATGGCGGACGACAGATTTTATTTATTTATTTATTTATTTATTTTATTACCACATTGTAGAAGTTTGCGACTTAGCAATGGAATTAACAATGTTGAATCTCAAATAAAAGCACAGCCGTGCTGGTGTACGTTTCCTTTGTGCTGGGCGAGGTTTTTAACTATAAACACCCAGCCGGCTGCTGACAGCGAGTGAGCGCAGAGCGCACGTGGCTAAATGACATTTAAACAGCAGGGCGGGGTTCTGCAGGCTGCAGGCTAAAAGAAAAAAAATTAATCATTGTGTGATGTTGCTTCTTTTAAAAACGTGTAGTATTTACTAGGTACGTTTACGTTCTGGAGTTTAAATGTTCAGTGTGTGTAGTTTAATCAGTTCGGTGTGTTTTATCTAAGTTTATGTTTTTAAATAACAGTATTGAGTTGAGCAGGCAGCTGTGCCGCCCTGCTTAGACAGTGAAATCACCGCGCTGCAGCTGGAGCGACACGACTGTGTCTTTACTTGCAATGCTTTGTGTGTTTTTTCACTGTGACTAATTCGTTGAAGAACTCCTTTGTCGAGTGATTGCATTAGCCTACGCGTGTACGCTGTTTACTATTAGGCTAATTAAAGCAAAGGCATGGTATTATTATTATTATTACAAAATGGAATCTCAGGATTAAAATAAACAAATCAATCAATCCCTAACTCCTGGGACTGGGAAGTGTCTGGAATTGGATTTCCTGCTCCAGACCTATTGAGTGTGTTCATATCATACAGCGAGTGCCCATCAACAAGCTGTCTGGCAGCTAATTCACATGAACAGACGACTGCACTGAACACTAACATGGAAGCATTTTGCTAAAAGTCATTTTTGACTGCATGATATAAATGTCATCTTTCTACTTTCATCAAATTTAGCTTTTGGAAATGTTCACTTCAAAACAATGTGCTTACTCTGTCTGGATTCGATACTGCACAAAACACACACAGCATTTTAAATGTGCCGCTCGGTGTTAAACGGTAACATTCCAGTTAAATCAAAAATAAATAAATAAATAAATACATATTCAATGTGTTGTTATTCAATATTCACACAGTTCCGCATGCTACCTGATTTTTTTATGCCTGCAGTTGTAAATAGCGTTTTTAGTTTTAATTTGATTTGATTTAATTAGTTTAACAACAGTATTCCATGAACAGTAATTGGCTGAACTCTAGCTCCTCCTTCCCTGTGTGTCTTCTGAGCCAGCAAATCGAGGCTTGTTTATATTTTTAATAACCCTCTTACATTTCTTTGTAATTGGAAGTCCTATTCCTTCAATTTTAAAAAAACAGAATAACATAGCCTTGTGGATGGGCTGCATTGTTTACTAATCAGGGTGTAGTTTTACTGAAATCTGTGATAAAAAGCAGGCACGTCCATCACATTGGTAGGTAAGCATTTTAAAAATATATTTATTTTCAGTTAACATCAATAAGTACTTAAGCCTAGTAATTAGAAAATATTCATAGATAAATTGTGACTCTCTCTCAGATGGGGGTACGCGGTAGACTAGATTTTTTGGAAAGGGTTACGGGGCCTAAAAAGTTTGAAAACCACTGCTCTATGCTGACACACACTGATGTGAGTCTGCAGGAATAACTGGGGTGTGGGACAGACAGCTTACAGCAACTCTCAGAGAGGAGAGCAAGGGGAGAATCATTGTGTTTAAAATGCTGGCCTGCTAAAGGGACATTTTAACATTCTTTAGTGGCGCAATTGGTTAGCGCGTTCGGCTGTTAACCGAAAGGTTGGTGGTTCAAGCCCACCCAGGGACGGTGCTTTTTAAAGGGGAATTAGCTCAAATGGTAGAGCGCTCGCTGAGCATGCGAGAAGTAACGGGATCGGTGCCCGCATTCTCCAAATAGTTTTAGGGGTCACAAATGGAGATTAGATAAAGGGGCATTCAAAACAGAAAATAGGAGGCACTTTTTTTACACAGAGAATTGTGAGGGTCTGGAACCAACTCCCCAGTAATGTTGTTGAAGCTGACACCCTGGGATCCTTCAAGAAGCTGCTTGATGAGATTCTGGGATCAATAAGCTACTAACAACCAAACGAGCAAGATGGGCTGAATGGCCTCCTCTCGTTTGTAAACTTTCTTATGTTCTTATGTTCACTGGCAGGGGTGGAAGTTGCAGATGTTGAGATACACTGTAAGAGTCAGTGTTTCCCAGCATGCATCACTGTGAGCAGCTCCTTCCTTCAGACACAGACCACACTGTAGTGTTTGGATGACTGGGTGTGAGGAGTCTTCTGTGAATGGGAGAACTGGGCTGACTGGGGAGGTAACTGCTGCCTATTTCCATTGTCGTGTTACTGTACTGTTATAGTGTGGAGTAGTGGTTAGGGCTCTGGACTCTTGACCGGAGAGTTGTGGGTTCAATCCCAAGTGGGGGATACAGCTGCTATACCTTTGAGCAAGGTACTTTACCTAAATTGCTGTAGTAAAACCCAACTGTATAAATGGGTAATTGTATGTAAAATAAACTTATAAAATATCTTTTAAGAATTGTAAGTCACCCTGGATAAGGGTGTCTGCTAAGAAATAAATAATAATAATATTATATTATGGACAGCAGTGGTGCAGTGCCTCCCTCTTGTGGTCAGTATTAATATCTGCAGTGTGTCTCTCAGAGGTCACATTAATGAGTGCACTTTATTCACTTGAACACAGAGCAGCTCCTGTGTTAGCTGTCACTGAATCTCTTTATTCCATGATTTGCTGTATTGAGCTGGAGGCTCAGAGAGTGTTTCCTCTTTCCTATCAGCTGTGTGTTTTGTGTTTAAACCTCAGAGCACTCTGGATATTTACTGACACCCTCCTCCCTTTCCCAACTTGCTTTTTGCTCTTTCTTTTTGCATTAGGACTCTATAGAGTCCTTTTATGTTACTGTAACACCCGCTAGGCAGGGCTTACGCAGAATTGAAATACATAATCACATTTGGAGTCGGTCTACGCCAGATTAGTGCGTAAGACACTGGACAAATAAAACAGTTACAGGTTATTTTATTCTGAAAGCAAATCAAGGATGGGATCAGAAACACGGCCACTTCCAATTAAAAATAATCTTTTATTTTATTGCAGATCAAAAGAAATGGAATGTTAGCAGCAGATTAATACACAGCAGTAAACGTTCAGCACCAGAAGCACACTAAAGTGTGCGGTGCAATAAATACCTGTGAAAAATGATTTATTTAACATTGCAATCATTACAAATAAATACAAATATAAACAACGACCGCTCTGAAAACAACACACAACACAAAACACAGCAGTGCGTGCAGGCAGGGGATGTGGGAGAGCTGCATGCATCATTTTCTGCTGCAGATCAATCTGTAACCCCATTCAACATCATCTCCTGCTTTACCAGACAAGGAGCAGACAAAAGCCTCACAAGACTTGACTAGCTCCTTGCTTACAGTATATCACTCTGTGACCCCAGTCTGCTCGTTGACTGACAATGTCCTGTATGGTTGACAATGAAGTCAGAATGGTTTCTTCCTCTTTCAATGCGATGCATTGGTTGTATCAGCCTGTGAAAGCATGCATTCCACACAGAGCTTCACACTGATAGTGCCAAGTCCTTGCACATACAGCAGCTTCCACAGCTAAACATCTGGGTGTGTTCCTGTCAATGCTACACTTTATAGCAGGAAAACAAAACTGGTTAATTCACCATTGTGATATTTCAAAAATTCTACATTTATTTAAAAACAGAGACCAAAACTTTAAACAACAGACGTGTTTCAACTCAAAAGAGCCGTCCTCAGTGTTTAAAAGAAACAAAGCAAACCCAGCCCTTAATATAGTTATTACCAATTAGTGAACATGATTAAACACAGGTTTGTTAAGCAGACAATTCATTATCACAGACATGCACTTCATCAAGTAAAGTTTCCAAACAGATATCCCAACATCAATGATTGGCAAATAAGTTACAATTTGTAAACCAAACAAACCTTAATAGTTATTAATCAATTGATCAAGATGATTAGATACAGGTATTGTTAAACAGCCAGCTCATTACCACAAACATACACTTAATGAAGTGAAATTTACAATGAATTATCTAACCATCAACGATCTGCAAATTGAAACAAGAAACAAACCCCACCCTTAATATAGTTCTTTAAATTGCACAATGGTGAATTAACAATGTGTTTGTGTGTGTACTCCATGTTTACACACTATCAACACTTTTCTGAGCATCAACGCACCAAATACAAATGAATGAAATGCTTGAACTTTCAGTTCAATATGCTATGTATGTATGTATGTATGTATGTATGTATGTATGTATGTATGCATGGATATATGTATTTATTTCCTTTAAGAGGAGTAAAGTGTCTGATTTAGTTTATTTTCAGTTTGTATTTAAGTATCAGAAAATTAACAATGTTCACCTTTATCTTTTCCTTCCTGTAGATAAATCAATAATTATATTTTCATTTTCATTTGAAACTAAATTAGTAAATATAAATCCAATGACAGCCCTTCAGCCTCTGCAATGTATTAGAATACATGAATAATCAAGATATTTACCAGATTGATCTTGTCTTTTATTTTGAGCCCTTGTTATTGAGCTCAGTGTGTTTGTGTGCAGTTGAGCTCCTCCACAGGCCGGGTCCCGTTTCATTGCCTTCACCCTCAGCACCTGCAGTAGGTCCCAGCTGCAGCAGTGCAGTCGCTGTGCAGTCCTGCTGAGGGAGGTTTTTGTACGGGTGTGTAGCACTGTGTGAACACATAGCTACTGCTGGGGTAGTGTCAACTCTGACAGTAGTAATCTCCTGCATCTTCAGCCTGGACTCCACTGATGGTCAGAGTGAAGTCAGTCCCAGATCCACTGCCACTGAAACGAGTTGGGATCCCAGACTGAAGGGTACTTGCAGCATAGATCAGGAGTTTGGGAGCTTCACCAGGTTTCTGTTGGTACCAGGCTAGGCGGTTGTTACTGTACACTGCGCTGCTGACTTTACAGATCAGAGCGACTGTGTCTCCTGGGAGAACAGATTTCACTGCTGGGGTCTGAGTCACAGTATACTGTCCACTGGATTCTGAAAATAATAAATAATAATATAGAAAATTAGAGAGAATTAAATAATGAAAATGCATTACATTTCAGCATGTTTTCATTTCATCATTTTATTTTCCCCTTTTTAGTTTAAACAGTTATGTATTAAGAATTGTCCCAGAAATAGATCTTTTTTAAACATGTTTTTCTAAATGGTTCTTACCCTGAGTGCAGATGACAAGTGCCCAGATGAAGATGCTGATAAAAGTCATTGTTGTTGTGGATTCTGTTGCCATGAAGGGCAGCTCTCAATCATGAAGTGTTAAACTCACAGGGCTATAAACACTCCCAGAGCACTGAAGCATGTGCTGCCAATGCAAAGTGTCTTTTCTATGCAAATTGTCTTCCTTGGCACAGCAGCCACTTCTAGCCAAGCAGTGCTCTTAAGTTTAAACTCATTTTCAGCTGATGCAGTTTCTTTGCCTTTAGAAAAAAACTGTTTTCTTTTGCAGGCAAAAAAAAAAATAGCTTATAGTTTTGTTTGTGTTGAGTTTGTACAAACACAGCTATTTCTCTCTCTCCACCCCTTCTCTCAAACAATTCATCTTAGCCACAGCTGTGATTATGTAGCTTTGTTACACAGTATAAATAATTATTAATTGTAAAATATTAAAATCAGACCTGCAGGTTAACAGATCCATCATAAACTTTGTGAAATCAAATCCATTCAAGAAGGAAACATTTTGATTTTGTTGATTGCTAAAGTTGAGTGAAAAGTTTCCAGTTTTTCCTGTGGACCCCTGGACTGTCTCTGAGGACCCCAGGTTAAGAACCACTGCTCTGGATTAAAGAGCATCATTTTATTACTCTCTCTCTCTCCCTCTTGTGGTCACAGAGTGTAGTGCAGTCTGTGCATCTTGCTGTGGAATTGCAATAGGAATCCCTTCCCATGCTGTTGGAATGACATGCTGTATCAATCCATCAATCAATCTTTATTTGATATAGCGCACTTCACAATACATCGTCTCAAGGCAGTGTGTAACAAAGTGTAACAAAACAGTCATTTTTGTTTAGTAATAAATAAGTAAATGAATAAATAAATAAAAACAGTCAATAATCATACAGGCAATAACAGATAATACAAATATTCAATATAGAGATAAATTAAACTGCAGTACAGTACAGGCAATAATTAATATTAAGATGTGAATGATAGATTATAAAAGTATGTCTTTAATTGGGTTTTAGAAACTGCAACAGTTGGTGCCTCCCTTACAGAAACAGGCAGTCGATTCCATAGTTCGGGGGCCCTAAAACCAAATGCTCTAGCACCTGCGTTCCTTTAAAAATCTGAGGGACAGTCCTGGGATCGCAGTGGTCATCTAGGTATATATGGGATCAAAATATCATTTAGATAGGAGGGAGCCAAACCGTTTAATGCTTTGTAAGTAATAAGCATGACCTTAAAATCCACCCTGACCCTTACAGGAAGCCAGTGCAGGGCTGCCAATACCGGTGTAATGTGGTCATGTCTTCTACTTCCTGTTCAAACCCTGGCAGCAGCGTTTTGCACAAGCTGCAGTCAGGATAACACAGATCTGGGAATACCAGAGAAAAGAGCATTGCAATAATCTAGTCTGGATGTTATGAAAGCATGCATCACCCTCTCTGCATCTTCCATGGAAAGAAAGTGCCTTAGCTTAGCAATATTTCTCAAATGAAAAAGGACACTTCAGTTAATTTTTCTAATATGAGGTTCGAATGAGAGATATGGGTCAAAAGTTACACCCAGCTCAGCCAATTGTGCGCCGCCCGGACGGGGAGGGCTCGAGTCGGCTGGGTAATCCTTGTCTCACCGCACACCAGCACCTCCTGTGGGTGGCCGGGCACCTGCGAGCCGGCTGTGCTGTCACCGGACTGCGTTGTCCTCCGACGCGATAGGTCTGCTTGCTGAGCTGTGGGCTTGCAGTGTGAAAAATAGAGGTCAGCTTGACAGAGCATGAGTCACTGCGGGGTTGCAGCGGTGAGACAGGGGCTTCAAAATACAAAGGATATTCCAAACTGGGAGAAAAATGGGAATAAAAATAATTGGCCAGATTTCTCACTTCAGATCTCAACTTCAATGGAAAGCTGTCAACTGCAAAAACATCTGAATTTGTATTGTTGAATTGATTTTTGATCCCAATAACATTACCTCTGTTTTATCAGAGTTCAACAACAGATAGTTCCTTGACATCCATTGCCCAATGTTGGCAAGACAGATAGTAAGGATATTTGCAATTGAGGTGTCACCTTGTTTAAGGGATGAATATAATTGAGTATCATCTGAATAGCAATGAAAATTGACGCCATGTCTACAGATAACATCACCCAAATCTGTAACCTCTATGCTGACACACACTGATGTGAGTCTGCAGGAATAACTGGGGTGTGGGACAGACAGCTTACAGCAACTCTCAGAGAGGAGAGCAAGGGGAGAATCATTGTGTTTAAAATGCTGGCCTGCTAAAGGGACATTTTAACATTCTTTAATATTCACTGGCAGGGGTGGAAGTTGCAGATGTTGAGATATTAGAGTCAGTGTTTCCCAGCATGCATCACTGTGAGCAGCTCCTTCCTCCAGACACAGACCACACTGTAGTGTTTAGATGACTGGGTGTGAGGAGCCTTGTGTTAACAATGGGAGAACTGGGCTGACTGGGGAGGTAACTGCTGCCTATTTCAATTGTCTTATTACTGTGTTATTACATTATGGACAGCAGTGGTGCTCTGGCTCCCTCTTGTGGTCAGTATTAATATCTGCAGTGTGTCTCTTGTAGATCAAATGAATGGAAGCTATAGTGCTGCTGACAGTAGTAATCTCCTGCATCTTCAGCCTGGACTCCACTGATGGTCAGCATGAAGTTTGTTCTTGACCTGCTGTCAGTGAATGGAGCTGGAGCTCCAGAGACTCGGCTATTCAGTGAAGAGAAGAGGAGTTTAGGAGCTCCTCCGGGTTTCTGCAGATACCAGGCTAGACTGCTGGTAAAACCAGAGCTACTGGATCTGCAGTTCAGAGTGACACTCCCTCCTATAGAGACAGACTCCACTGTGGGACTCTGAGTCAGGACAATCTGACCGCTGGATTCTGAAAATAAAAACACAGAACATCAACCCACCGAGTCAACAGCCTCGTCCATTAACTGCATTCCACTGTGTGCTGAGGAAGCGCTGATATTAATAATAATTCATAATAATGAGGATTTCTTACCATGAGCACAGAGTGCCAGTGTGCAGAGGAGGAGCCCCAGTGAAGCCATGTTCTCTGTGTGTCTCAGTGACTGTGAAAGGGCTGAACTGTCAGCTTTAAAACCCTGAGCAATGGAGCAGTGCAGTTATTCTAGCTGTTGTGTAGAGCAGTGAGGCAGGCACAGGTATGCAAAGCACCTTCCTTTATACAAATCCTGTCCCAGGCAGTTAGATGAGATCTGAGCCGTGAGCACCAGTGGGGCTTCATAGGGTTGGGCCACTTTTACTGTTTTCTTCTATTTTTCCCCCAGTCAAAGCTCTCAGTATATCACTGCTGTCTAATCTGTGTGTCTGTCTAAACTGACAATAATGTTTGTGTTTGTGTCATTATTTCAATCCTATTGAGAATTAAAGGGTATGTAGTGCCCTACCCCTAACCCTAGTGTTATACCTTCCCATGTGTTGCTGCTGCTGTACAAGTAATGGACCTGTCATTTTTCTTTTCATTGTTCTCATTTTGACAGCTTCTTACTCTTCTAAATGGAACATCTACTTCACTGTCTTTCACAGGCCTTTCCAAGATGTACCTTGAACTGCTACGAGTGCGTTTTCATGATTTCAATCATGCTAATATTTAACAAGCCAGGGGAAAAGGTAGAAAACTCATGTATTGATTTCTTTATTGATTGATTGATTGATCTGTGTGAAAGAGCGCACACAGTGACTGATCACACTCCATTGCCATGGCAATCCCAGCTCACTGAGAAACACATGGCTCTTGTATTGACATGTTGTTTGGAGAAAGATTGGAACAAACCAGCTTTCTTTCATTTGGAATGAGACTGAATTAGTGGGGAGTCTGTGATGTAGGGAATTCAAGTCAATATACTGCTGTGACATAATGGATTTCAACAATTGTTTCAATCCATATATTAAATTAAATGTTTACCTTGAAATATTATTAAAATGTATCCCATTTCGAATATGAAATTGTTAAAAAAAAATCCTACCCTAATGGATATACCTACATGCAAAATATACATGACATGTGACAGTGATCTGACTGAATCAGGGTCAAGGTTCATGAACATCTTCCATACATCCATACCTACATGTAACTGTGTGTTGTTATTGAGCTCAGTGTGTTTGTGTGCAGTTGAGCTCCTCCACAGGCCGTGTCCCGTTTCATTGCCTTCACCCTCAGCACCTGCAGTAGGTCCCAGCTGCAGCAGTGCAGTCGCTGTGCATTCCTGCTGAGGGAGGTTTTTGTACGGGTGTGTAGCACTGTGTGAACACATAGCTACTGTTGGGGTTGTGTGCACTCTGACAGTAGTAATCTCCTGCATCTTCAGCCTGGACTCCACTGATGATCAGAGTGAAGTCAGTCCCAGATCCACTGCCACTGAAACGAGTTGGGATCCCAGACTGAAGGGTACTTGCCAAGTAGATCAGGAGTTTGGGAGCTTCTCCAGGTTTCTGTTGGTACCAGGCTAGGCAGTTGTTATTGTACACTGCGCTGCTGACTTTACAGCTCAGACCGACTGTGTCTCCTGGGAGAACAGATTTCACTGCTGGAGTCTGAGTCACAGTATACTGTCCACTGGATTCTGAAAATAATAAATAATAATATAGAAAATTATAGTAAATGAGTGAATTAAATAACTAAAACACATTACATTTCAAGACTTTTTCATTTCATCATTTTATTTTCCTGTTTTACTTTTAACACTTATATATTAAGAATTGTCCCACAAATAGATTTTTTTAAAAATGTTTTTCTAAATGATTCTTACCCTGAGTGCAGATGACAAGTGCCCAGATGAAGATGCTGATAAAAGTCATTGTTGTTGTGGATTCTGTTGCCATGAAGGGCAGCTCTCAATCATGAAGTGTTAAACTCACAGGGCTATAAACACTCCCAGAGCACTGAAGCATGTGCTGCCAATGCAAAGTGTCTTTTCTATGCAAATTGTCTTCCTTGGCACAGCAGCCACTTCTAGCCAAGCAGTGCTCTTAAGTTTAAACTCATTTTCAGCTGATGCAGTTTCTTTGCCTTTCAGAAAACAACAAGTTTTCTCTAGCAATCAAAAAAAAAATAGCTTATAGTTTTCTTTGTGTTGAGTTTGTACAAACACAGCTATTTCTCTCTCTTCTCCCTTCTCTCAAACAATTCATCTTAGCCACAGCTGTGATTATGTAGCTTTGTTACACAGTATAAATAATTATTAATTGTAAAATATTAAAATCAGAGCTGCAGGTTAACAGATCCATCATAAACTTTGTGAAATCAAATCCATTCAAGAAGCAAACATTTTGATTTTGCACATTGCTAATGTTGAGTGAAAAGTTTCCAGTTTTTTCCTGTGGACCCCTGGACTGTCTCTGAGGACCCCAGGTTAAGAACCACTGCTCTGGATTAAAGAGCATCATTTTATTACTCTCTCTCTCCCTCTTGTGGTCACAGAGTGTAGTGCAGTTTGTGCTGTTTGGTGTTTTCTCATTTTAAGGTTGTGGAGAGATATTCTCATGCCATAAGAGACAGGCTCGGCTGACTCAACTTACCGTGAATATTTTCAAAGAGTAAAGATCAGAAAAATTCCCCTAAAAGATGTATTGGCATCTTCATGAATTCAGCGTTTTAATTGGCTGAGAGACTCTGATTTGATTTATATTGTCCTTTGAGCCACTTTGTGTGACTCAATGACCTAATAAAAGTTTAGTCACCCCAGCAAGTTAAACCAGTTGCTTCCAGATTGTTTTAATACATGCACTCCTTTTCCAGTCGGCTCCATAGCGTGGAACACTCCCTGTTTTTCACAGAACAGGACAGGTATAGAAGCCTCTAACCTGTTCTTAAGAGCCTGATTATGCACATTTGCTTGCAGTTTAAACAATGGCTCACAGGAAACCTGTCCCTGGAAGATGAACGGATGTGGTTTCAGCACCTGTTACATAGGATAGCTGCAGCCATAATACATTGAAACCGTTTCAAATAAAAGCAAACTTGACAAGAGTCCCAGCAATGGCCATTATGGCACCAACTTAAACACAGTAATGGTGTTTCTTAATGTGCCAGTACAGTGCCAGTTCCAAGCCAATTCAGATTGCCAGCACTGGGCCATGTACTGGGCCATGTGCAAACAATACCGATCCAATTCTGGCATGCAATTGGGCCAATATATTCAAATTGGCCAGTCAGCATTGCACCAATACTGGTGAAAAGGTTTGCCAATATTGGTCCAGAATTGGCCCATTTCAGACATGTTTACTGAGCAGCTGGGAATCTACATGAATTCAGCGTTTTAATTGTCTGAGTGACACAAAGTGATTTATATAGCCCTTTGAGCCACTTTGACTCAATGACCTAACACATGTCTCAGCTGTGGCGTCACCTATGACGGGCTCCTAAGTTTAGTCACTCCAGCAAGTTAAACCAGTTGCTTCCAGATAGTTTTAATACACACCTTTTGCAGTGAGATACACGGGAAGAGTCTCTAAGATTTTCAAAGGTAAGAAAGGCGTAGGCTACCTTTACCAATAAATATTACTTCAATAAGAAATCAAGACCCGTCTGTGACTACGGATATGTATCTTTATAAATCACAGACTTATAAGAAAACAGCATCTAAGCAACTCCATAAGATTCTTAAGAAGCCCAGGCGTAAACGAATATCAAACAAATCATCCTTAACTTAAGAATTTCTTTACATTTTTTTTTTTATTTCCATTGATCTAAATTCAATTTTAATATCCACATTCATTATCTAACTCTATATACAGCCACAATGGCACGCAAGCACTACATCTATCCCTGTGGAAGATGAAGGGATGCGGGTCAGCAGCGGGTACACTGGACAGCTCCAGCGATTCAACACATGATCCAGAGAAGCGGCTCCGTTTGCTTTCCAAATATCTGTTTACAGAAAAACATGAACATCTTCATTCAGATGAACCAGGATTTTTTTCCCTCTGTTGCAACGTCATTCAATTGATTTTCATGTTCCTCTGTCCTCTCGGTTTGGATTTAATTTATTGAATGCTCTTGTGTTAACAAAGTAGAGCAGCTGTGAAAGGGCCTGGATAGCTCAGTCGGTAGAGCATCAGACTTTTAATCTGAGGGTCCAGGGTTCAAGTCCCTGCTCGGGTGATGTTTATTTTAGGACTATGGATACATATAGCATGACAATAAAACAATGACGTAGCGCTTTTAACACGCTGACGTGTTCCGGTGTCAGTCTTGTTCGCAGCTGATTTTCAGTCAGTCAGCAGTTCTGCAGGCGCACAGCATGCTGGGATGCAGGTCACTTTTTCTTTTTAAAGCCCCTTGCGCCGCGCTGCAGACCTGTGTTTATATTGCCAAATAAATTACATGCGAGTTTGGATATTTACTTTTAAATTAGTATACGTTACCATTCAAGTAAAACGGTATGAATGTGTTTATCGATTGAGCGTTTAACCTCTTACATCCCTAGTAGAGACACAGTATAATTTAAAAATGACATGTAATGCTTTTGCTAACCAGTAGCTTTTTCTTTCTCGTATATAAAAGCTGCACGTCACATTTTGTAGATGCTTCACGTTCCTTGCTAGTGCCGCTCTATAGAACCTCCGGACTTGACCACGTTTGATAAAAACACAGAAACAAATGCAGTAAAATAGGGGGCAGATAAGAGCAAGTTAAGCACATTAAGTTAGAGTGATAAGTGTCCAGAGGGAAAAGAGGAGTTCTACAGGTGCTGTCTGAAGAGGTGAGTCTTGAGGAGGCGCCAGAAGGTGGTCAGGGACTGGGCAGTCCTGACATCTGTAGGAAGGTCATTCCACCACTGTGGGGCGAGGGTGGAGAAGGAGCGGGCTCTGGAGGCAGGGGAGCGTAGAGGAGGTAGAGCCAGTCTTCTAGTGCAGGAGGAGCGGAGAGGTCGAGTGGGGGTGTAGGGAGAGATGGCGTCTGGAGGTAGCTGGGTGCAGTCTGGTCAAGGCATCTGTAGGCAGTACAAGAGTCTTGAACTGGATGCAGTGGTGATCGGGAGCCAGTGGAGTGAGCGGAGCAGTGGAGTTGCGTGGGAGAAGCGAGGCAGAGAGAACAGTATAAATAATATAAATAATAACCACTAATTAGGTATAAATAATAACCACTAGAGCACCAGGGAAGCAGGTTACTGATGTGAGCATCTGGGGTGGAATGAATTATTACCTGTGCAAAGAAGGTGCAGCAATCCTGCTGAACATCCTCACTTCATGAGCAGCGTGCTGCTGGGCTGAGGAATTACTCTCTCCCTCTTGTGGTCACAGAGTGGAGTGCACTCTGTGCTGCTGGGCAGAGGAATTACTCTCTCCCTCTTGTGGTCACAGAGTGTAGTGCAGTCTGTGCTGAAGGGCTGTGGAATTTCTCTCTCCCTCTTGTGGTCACAGAGTGTAGTGCAGTCTGTGCTGCTGGGCTGTGGAATTACTCTCTCCCTCTTGTGGTCACAGAGTGTAGTGCAGGCTGTTGCTGCTGGGCTGTGGAATTGCAACAGAAATCCCTTCCCATGCTGGTGGAATGACATGCTGTAACCTCTATGCTGACACACACTGATGTGAGTCTGCAGGAATAACTGGGGTGTGGGACAGACAGCTTACAGCAACTCTCAGAGAGGAGAGCAAGGGGAGAATCATTGTGTTTAAAATGCTGGCCTGCTAAAGGGACATTTTAACATTCTTTAATATTCACTGGCAGGGGTGGAAGTTGCACATGTTGAGAAATTAGAGTCAGTGTTTCCCAGCATGCATCACTGTGAGCAGTTCCTTCCTCCAGACACAGACCACACTTTAGTGTTTAGATGACTGGGTGTGAGGAGCCTTGTGTTAACAATGCGAGAACTGGGTTGACTGGGGAGGTAACTGCTGCCTGTTTCAATTGTCTTATTACTGTGTTATTGAATTATGGACAGCAGTGGTGCTCTGGCTCCCTCTTGTGGTCAGAATTAATATCTGCAGTGTGTCTCTCGGAAGTTAAATTAATGAGTGCACTTTATTCACTTGAACACAGAGCAGCTCCTGTGTTAGCTGTCACTGAATCTCTTTATTTCATGATTTGCTGTATTCAGCTGGAGGCTCAGAGAGTGTTTCCTCTTTCCTATCAGCTGTGTGTTTTGTGTTTAAACCTCAGACCACTCTGGATATTTACTGTCACACCCCCTCCCCAAATCACACTTTCTTATTAAAATGTAGTCTTATTGCTATGTTATTACATTACGAGCAGCAGTGGTGCTCTGGCTCCCTCGTGTGGTCAGTTTTAATAACTGCACTGTGTCTCTGCACTTTATTCACTGAACACAGACAGCTCCTGTTTCCAAATTACACTTTGTCATTAAAATGCTGCTTTTATCATCAAGCTCTTTGGGCTACTTTTCCTCTGAGAATACATCAGTTATGAGGGGCATAATCCATATTGTATTATTAACTAATTGAAGAAACAAAAACCAAGGGTAAATTACTCAATATAATTTGTTATATGCTGTGACAATGCCCCAGTTAGCTCACATCTAGAATACTGTGTGCAGTTTTGGTCACCTCACTACAGACCTTGGCTCTCATTAATGCCCTCCCCTTGACTTGAGCCCCTTGTATTTCACCCTCACAACTACAGTATCTTGTGCTGAACTCACTGCATTGGACATTAGTGCTGAGAGTTAGTTCAACTCTCTATAAAACCAGATCAAGACAATCCTATCTGAACAATATGATAATATAGATCACATTGTGATGCACATCAGGCTGTTTATGTGTGTTTGACTGACACAGCCTAATCAACCCCAGCTCTGTGCAGACCAACTGCAGCGGCTCTGCAGCTGCTCTCAGCCTCAGCCCCTGTGGTTACTGTCTATGAGCCAGAGCAGTTCCTGCAGAGCTGAGGGAGGTTTTTGTATGGACGTCTGAGAGGGGAGCTATAGGACTGCTGACAGTAGTAATCTCCTGCATCTTCAGACTGGACTCCACTGATGGTCAGTGTAAACTGTGTCCCAGATCCACTGCCACTGAAAGGAGCTGGAGTCCCACGGTAAGAGTGCTGGCGTATCTAACCAGGAGCTGTGGAGCCTGGCCAGGTTTCTGCAGGTACCAGTGGAGGACTCACAACAATGTCTGCACTGGACTCTGGAGAAAAAAATACAAGAAAACATGAATAAAATAATAATACAAGATTGTACTGTGTGTTTCAGTGACTCTGAAAGGGCTGAGCAGTGACTGATCAATACTGTGTGTCTTAAAGTGTTTGGAGCAGTGAGGCAGGCACAGGTATGCAAAGCACCTTCCTTTATACAAATCCTGTCCCAGGCAGTTAGATGAGATCTGAGCCGTGAGCACCAGTGGGGCTTCATAGGGTTGGGCCACTTTTACTGTTTTCTTCTATTTTTCCCCCAGTCAAAGCTCTCAGTATATCACTGCTGTCTAATCTGTGTGTCTGTCTAAACTGACAATAATGTTTGTGTTTGTGTCATTATTTCAATCCTATTGAGAATTAAAGGGTATGTAGTGCCCTACCCCTAACCCTAGTGTTATACCTTCCCATGTGTTGCTGCTGCTGTACAAGTAATGGACCTGTCATTTTTCTTTTCATTGTTCTCATTTTGACAGCTTCTTACTCTTCTAAATGGAACATCTACTTCACTGTCTTTCACAGGCCTTTCCAAGATGTACCTTGAACTGCTACGAGTGCGTTTTCATGATTTCAATCATGCTAATATTTAACAAGCCAGGGAAAAGGTAGAAAACTCATGTATTGATTTCTTTATTGATTGATTGATTGATGTGTGTGAAAGGGCGCACACAGTGACTGATCACACTCCATTGCCATGGCAATCCCAGCTCACTGAGAAACACATGGCTCTTGTATTGACATGTTGTTTTGAGAAAGATTGGAACAAACCAGCTTTCTTTCATTTGGAATGAGACTGAATTAGTGGGGAGTCTGTGATGTAGGGAATTCAAGTGAATATTATGAATGTGTTATAAATATTGCAAAATATACATGACATGTGACAGTGATATGAATGAAGAATTGTACATTTCAGTAAATACATTTTTATTTGTATTCACATTTCACCTATTATATACACACACATAATCAGTGATCAGAATATTCTCTCGTCTAAAACGGCATCAATGTCAATATCTTAACTGTCAAGAGGATGTATGCGGCCTCGCAAGATATGCTGACGCTGAAAAACTCTGTTAAAATCAGCATGAAAGAGAAGCAGCAACAGCTGCCGAGCCGTCTTGAAATGTGATTCTACGAATAGATTACACCCACTCAAAGGTATGGAGACATTTTAAACAACAACTAAGCCTTGTGTTAGAACTATCTTACCTGCTGCAACTAGTGTCAATGTAGTCATGTGTCAAATTAAAGTTAGTAAGACTTACGCTATAACTAAGCTAAGTAAGAACTTACACACAGCTGGTGCAACCCAGCCCAGGATTCATGGACATCTTCATATGAGAATCAGATATGAAAAACATGAGTTACATTTTTACAATTCTTGGAATAACTGAATGATGTTTCAGAATTTAGAATAGATGGTATCATCACTACATTACTAGATGACCCTGTAGTCACAACAAAATCAGTTTGTTTAAATAGACTAATATTGAATCCATACCTACATGTAACTGTGTGTTGTTATTGAGCTCAGTGTGTTTGTGTGCAGTTGAGCTCCTCCACAGGCCGGGTCCCGTTTCATTGCCTTCACCCTCAGCACCTGCAGTAGGTCCCAGCTGCAGCAGTGCAGTCGCTGTGCAGTCCTGCTGAGGGAGGTTTTGTACGGGTGTGTAGCACTGTGTGAACACCCAGCTACTGCTGGGGTAGTGGTAACTCTGACAGTAGTAATCTCCTGCATCTTCAGCCTGGACTCCACTGATGGTCAGAGTGAAGTCAGTCCCAGATCCACTGCCACTGAAACGAGTTGGGATCCCAGACTGAAGGGTACTTGCAGCTATAGATCAGGAGTTTGGGAGCTTCTCCAGGTTTCTGTTGGTACCAGGCTAGGTAGTGGTATGCTATCAGTGTACACTGCAGCTGCTGACTTTACAGCTCAGAGCGACTGTGTCTCCTGGGAGAACAGATTTCACTGCTGGAGTCTGAGTCACAGTATACTGTCCACTGGATTCTGAAAATAATAAATAATAATATAGAAAATTATAATAAATGATTGAATTAAATTATGAAAACACATTAAATTTCAAGACTTTTTCATTTATTTCTGTTTGCACTGTTTTACTCTTAAACTGTATATATAAAAAATGTCCCACAAATAGATTTTTTAAAGTGTTTTTCTAAATGATTCTTACCCTGAGTGCAGATGACAAGTGCCCAGATGAAGATGCTGATAAAAGTCATTGTTGTTGTGGATTCTGTTGCCATGAAGGGTAGCTCTCAATCATGAAGTGTTAAACTCACAGGGCTATAAACACTCCCAGAGCACTGAAGCATGTGCTGCCAATGCAAAGTGTCTTTTCTATGCAAATTGTCTTCCTTGGCACAGCAGCCACTTCTAGCCAAGCAGTGCTCTTAAGTTTAAACTCATTTTCAGCTGATGCAGTTTCTTTGCCTTTCAGAAAACACACAAAAAAGGTTTTCTCTTGCAATCAAAAAAATAGCTTATAGTTTTGTTTGTGTTGAGTTTGTACAAACACAGCTATTTCTCTCTCTTCTCCCTTCTCTCAAACAATTCATCTTAGCCACAGCTGTGATTATGTAGCTTTGTTACACAGTATAAATAATTATTAATTGTAAAATATTAAAATCAGAGCTGCAGGTTAACAGATCCATCATAAACTTTGTGAAATCAAATCCATTCAAGAAGCAAACATTTTGATTTTGCACATTGCTAATGTTGAGTGAAAAGTTTCCAGTTTTTCTCCTGTGGACCCCCTGGACTGTCTCTGAGGACCCCAGGTTAAGAACCACTGCTCTGGATTAAAGAGCATCATTTTATTACTCTCTCTCTCCCTCTTGTGGTCACAGAGTGTAGTGCAGTTTGTGCTGTTTGGTGTTTTCTCATTTTAAGGTTGTAGAAAGATATTCTCATGCCATAAGAGACAGGCTCGGCTGACTCAACTTACCGTGAATATTTTCAAAGAGTAAGAAGATCAGAAAAATTCCCCTAAAAGATGTATTGGCATCTTCATGAATTCAGCGTTTTAATTGGTTGAGAGACTCTAATTGATTTATATTGTCCTTTGTGCCACTTTGTGTGACTCAATGACCTAATAAAAGTTTCGTCACCCCAGCAAGTTAAACCAGTTGCTTCCAGATTGTTTTAATACATGCACTCCTTTTCCAGTCGGCTCCATAGCGTGGAACACTCCCTGTTTTTCACAGAACAGGACAGGTATAGAAGCCTCTAACCTGTTCTTAAGAGCGTGATTATGCACATGTGCTTGCAGTTTAAACAATGGCTCACAGGAAACCTGTCCCTGGAAGATGAACGGATGTGGTTTCAGCACCTGTTACATAGGATAGCTGCAGCCATAATACATTGAAACCGTTTCAAATAAAAGCAAAATTGATGAGAGTCCCTGCAATGGGAGCCCTGTATGGGTGGTTCCATGGTGTAATGGTCAGCACTCTGGACTCTGAATCCAGTGATCCGAGTTCATATCTCAGTGGAACCTGTTGTAATCATGTTGTAGTTGTCTTACAAAAATGCCTTATAGTCTGGTTTTGTTTTAAAATAACTAAAGCTTTAAACTCCTACAGCTAGTCCAAAAAAATGAGTGGTGGGACTGTGACAAAGTGGCTGCTGAGTGAGAACAGGTGCAGAGGCGATGCAGTGCAGGAATAATCACAACCACAATCTGGAATCCGTTTGGAAAAGGGGGCTTTTATTTGTAATCCCGGTCTGGAGACCAAACGATAAAACTCTGGCAATACACAGCAATGTGTAAACCACGGAGGTAACAATAATAATAGGTTGCAGCCCAAATAATAAACTGTATCCTGAACACGGTCACCAATCCAGGTGCTCGTGGTGGGTGATAACAATTATAGTTCTAGAGTTCTCAAATTGCCACGTCTACAGAAGTCGGCAGGAGGTTGCTTGGAAAGCAGAGCCGATTCTAGACATCAATGATGCTCCAGTCAGTCTGCCCGGACTGCACCTGAACCATCTTAAAAACACGAAGCCCCTAATAAACTCATTTGTAAAAGTTAGTAAAGAATTGCTCTAATATAACAAAGCTAAATTTGAACTCAAAACCTGCAGCAACGACAGAGGGCGAGAGGGCGGTGCAGAGAAGGAGGGGAGACGCTGCTAGGCAACCGCTCGTGAACATTCCACTCAGCTGAGCAGAGACCGTTAGGATTTAAAAATGCGAACGTTCCGAGCGGCGTTAGGCGCTTAGTTAAATTAACACACCGTTGCTGGCATTTTAATTTTGAAGAAAACCATATTTTAAATACTCAAATAGCACTGTATTAATAAAATACTTTACTTCAGTTCCAGAAGGTTTTCCAACAAATATTATTATTATTATTATTATTTATTTCTTAACAGACGCCCTTATCCAGGGAGATTTACATTCGTAAACAAATACATTTCAAGAATCACAGTACAAGTAATAATACAATTAAGAGCAAGATAAATACATTGACTTTGGTTCCAACAAGTACAAGTATGTCAAAATAAGATTAAATAATACAGCTGATAACAGTGTCAGTGATAGTTACATCAGGATATAATTAAATACAAAATACTACAGATTAAATAGCACTTGACAGATTACAATACTCTAAAGTACAGGATTAAATGCAGTAAAATAGGGGCAGATAAGAGCAAGTAAAGCGCATTAAGTTAGAGTGATAAAGTGTCCAGAGGGAAAAGAGGAGTTCTACAGATGCTGGGGGTGTAGGGAGAAATGAGGGTCTGGAGGTAGCTGGGTGCAGTCTGGTCAAGGCATCTGTAGCCTAGTACAAGAGTCTTGAACTGGATGCGAGCGGTGATCAGGAGCCAGTGGAGTGAGCGGAGCAGTGGAGTTGCATGGGAGAAGCGAGGCAGAGAGAACACCAGGCGAGCAGCGGAGTTCTGGATGAGCTGGAGCGGACGGGTGGTGGACGCAAGGAGGCCAGCCAGGAGGGAGTTGCAGTAGACTAGGCGGGAAAGTACCAGGGCCTGGAGCAGGAGCTGGGTGGCGTGAGTTGGTGAGGAAGGGTCGGATTCTTCATATGTTGCTAAGGAAGAATCAGCAAGTGCGTGCCAGAGTGGAGATGTGCTGGGAATAAGAGAGGCAGGGGTCCAGGGTGACTCCGAGGTTCTTAGCTGAGGAGGAGGGAGAGTGTGGTAGATTCCAGAGGAATGGAGATCAGAGGAGGGAAGAGGAGGAGGGAAAGAAAAGGAGGTCAGATTTAGAGAGGTCAGATTTAGAGAGAATCTGAGCATCATCAGCATAGAAATGGTATGAGAAACCATAGGATGCGATGAGGGGACCCAGGGAGCGGGTGTATAGAGAGAACAGGAGAGGACCCAAGACTGACCCTTGGGGGACTCCAGTTGAGAGAGGGCGAGGTGTGGAGGTTGCTCCACGCCAGGTTACCTGGTAAGTGCGGTTGGAGAGGTAGGAGGAGAACCAGGCCAGAGCAGTGCCAGAGATCCCCAGGTCAGCAAGAGATGATAGTAGAATAGAGTGATCGACAGTGTCAAAGGCAGCAGAGAGGCCGAGGAAAATTAGGACAGAGGAGAGAGAGGCAGCTCGGGCAGACTTTAGTGAGTTGGTGACAGACAGGAGGGTGGTTTCAGTGGAGTGAGCAGAGCGGAAACTAGATTGGAGAGGGTCGAGCAGAGAGTGGTTGGACAGGAAAGCAGAGAGCTGGCGGTGTACAGTCCGCTCGAGGGTTTTGGAGAGGAAGGGTAGGAGGGAGACAGGACGGTAGCTCTGGAGGGAGGTGGGGTCGAGGGTAGGTTTTTGAGGAGGGAGTGATAGAGGCTTGTTTGAAGGCAGAAGGAAAGAGACCAGAAAGGAGAGAGGTGTTGAGAAGGAGGAGATGAAGGGAAGTAGAGCAGGAGCAGCAGCTTGAAAGAGGTGAGTGGGGAGGGGTCCAGGGCACACGTGGTGGGTTTGTGACCCTGGAGCAGGGAGGAGAGGTCAGAGTCTGAGAGGGAGAGAAGGTGGAGAAGGAGGGTGAGTTAATAGGGGATGCAGTGGGTGTAGGGGTTGGAGCAGGAGGGGGTGCGGGGGAGGGAGAGGTGTTAAAGAGTTTGCAGATATCTGAGATTTTAAAAGAGAAGAAAGAGACAAAGTCATCAGAGGAGATAGAGGAGGGAGGAGGGGGGAGGGTTTAGGATGGAGGAGAATGTAGAGAATAGTTTACGTGGGTTGTTAGTGGAGGCTTGGATTACAGATTGGAAATAAGTACATTTAGCACAGGAGAGAGTAGAGGAGAAGGAGGAGAGGAAAGTGCGGTAGAGGTCTAGAACAGCAGGGAGTTTGGTTCTCTTCCATTTCTTTTCAGCAGATCGCAGTGTGATTCTTGCTGAGCGGAGCGCAGAGGAGAGCCATGGTTGGGGAGGGGAGGGGCGAGCAGGTCGGGAGGAGAGGGGACAGAGGGAGTCGAGGGAGGAGAAGAGGGTGGAGGTAGCAGAGTTTACAGAGAGTTGTAAGAAGGAGTCAATAGGAGGGAGGTGAGAGAGAGCAGTGGAGGCAAGGACAGATGGGGGGAGAGAGCGGAGGTTACGACGAGAGGTGACAGTGGGGGTAGGAGGAGCAGGAAGAGAGGGAAGAAACAGAGAAAAAGAGATGAAATAGTGATCAGAGAGGTCCAGGGGGTGACAGAGAGGGTGAGGGGCAGCAGGCCCTGGAGAAGGTGAGGTCCAGTTGACGGCCAGCTTTGTGGGTAGGAGGGGATGGAGAGAGACAGAAGTCGAAGGAGTGAAGGAGAGGGAGGAATCCGGCAGAGTGGCTGGGGTTGGAGAGATGGATATTGAAGTCACCTTACAGGACAGTTGGGGTAGACAGAGAGGGGAGGGAGGAGAGTAGATAGTCGAGTTCATCTAGAAAGTGAGCGAGAGGCCCAGGGGACGGTACAGTACAAATAGCAGGAGTTGACAGGGAGAGGTTGGTTGTACGGCATGAAATTCAAAGGTATTAACAGAGAGTGAGGAGTGGTGAGTCGCGGAGTATGGGACAGGAGGTAGAGAGAGGACAGGGCGGCAGGAGTTACAGTGTTATCAGGGGACAGCCAGGTTTCAGTGAGAGCAAGGAAATCGAGAGAGAGGTGGGAAGAAAGGCAGAGATGAAATCAGCTTTGTTAGCAGAAGAGTGACAGTTCCAGAGAATCATTGTGTTTAAAATGCTGGCCTGCTAAAGGGACATTTTAATATTCTTTAATATTAACTGGCAGGGAGGGGGGGAGGCAGAGGGATGAGGTTAGAGGGGTTGGAGGAGCAGCGGCGGAGAGAGGGCAGGGGACGAGGGCACAGGTTTACTGGATTGACAAAAAGGCGATTGCCAAAAAGAATGCTATCTCGAAACACTAGTCTTGTCAAGCCGAAATAGCTCAGTTGGGAGAGCGTTAGACTGAAAATCTAAAGGGCTCTGGTTCCATCCCGGGTTTTGGCAAACATCAAGACTAAACTGTTAACCTGCTAAAGCATACGGGAGTAAATAGTACCATATAGTACCGTGGTATAGTGTTGCATTATACTGTAGATACCATGATACTTCTTAGAAATAAAAAGTACAATCGTATTATCATGGTGGTTCTGCATTATAGTACCATAATAGTGCATTGTACATTGATAGTATAGGATACATTGTGTTTTTCTATCATTTACTTTTAATTATGTATCCATGAACGTTATAGTACTGTATTTAACTTTTTTAGTTTTCATTGAAAAATGATCCTGTTTTGAAAGCAATACTTAAAAATGTGAACAGCTTCCCATATGGTCTAGCTGTTAGGATTCCTGGTTTTCATCCAGGCGGCCCGGGTTCGACTCGGTATGGGAACGTCTCTTTATTGTCATTTTGTTACAGAACTTTTTATACTTTTTATAAACAACTGCCATTTTGACCCCTTTCCCAACAAGCTAGACAAATACTTAGAGGAAATTCAATCTTCCTTTACTTCTCAGCTATTCAAATATGAAATCAAAACAGGAATGGCGTCTACCAATCAAGAGGTACAGCTGTTTTAGTAACCAGGTCAACTTCTTTCACTGTTGAATTAACTGTCATAGAACTTTGGGAAATTTCAAATTCTAGCACATTCTAAGCATGAGACAATTAGTAAACAATGTGACTTTTGACACAAATCAGCTACTTTGACCACTTTCCCAATAAAGCAAGCCCCACAACTTTACTTGTAAAGTTACCATCTCGTTTTACAGTTGTCATTACATCATTCATGGAGCAACAATTGGTATGAGCAGCTAGGAAAATAGCTGATACTATCTTGCCAGCGCTGAGCAGAGAAATGGCCTGCAGTGAAAGGAGCGAACAAAAACACAGACGAAAGGCGGAAGCAGCGCTGTGTGTATAAATAGAAAAGAAGGAGAGATTGACATGCAAGCTACCTGACGGGATTGCCCATACCGCTCTGGTCACGCCCTTTTTACCTGAACAAACACAGCAGCGCAAGATAATGGCAGAGAGACTGGAACCTGATTGAAACTGAACTGCCCCCCCAGGAAGTAATGTGTTTGTCGCTATATAATCAATATGTTGTGTAGGCTAAATTGTATAAATAAATGTCCGGAGACATTCAAATCCAAACACGTTAAAAATGAAATAGAGTGGCATAGAAATAAAGAAGGCTTTGACCTCGACGTGATTTGAACACGCAACCTTCTGATCTGGAGTCAGACGCGCTACCGTTGCGCCACGACGTCCTGGCGTGCAGGCTTGTTAAGCAATGCTAGAGTGCACAACGTGACGTGACAATGCAATAATGTATTCATTTACCAACAAAAGAAACATGAATAAAAGTGTATGTATTTATTTGTGAATAAACTATTTTGCTTATACGATGGGACCAGAGACCTTACATCCGCAATCTAATGATCGACCAACCCCAGAGAGACTTTGTATTGACCAGGGATTAATATAATTTAAAAACAAACTGCGATGGTTCCACGCGATGGGAATGTGAATAGAGTCAAACACATTTGCATCATTATATACTTGAAATATATATATATATATATATATATATATATATATATATATATATATATATATATATATATATATATATATTTCAAGTAACTGTAGCTTTATTATCATAATGAAAACACATTACACATGACCACAGTTCTGTAACAAAATGACAATAACATAGACGTTCCCATAACGGGAGTCGAACCCGGGCCGCCTGGGTGAAAACCAGGAATCCTAACCGCTAAAAGAATATAAAAAACTATAAAAAATCTCCCTTTGTGCTTCTCGGAAGACACACGATGGAGGGCGCACTGCAGATTTTCAGTCTGGGGAATATTACAAATTAGCAGACTGTGCTTTAAAATACACATGTAGGGCGGGCGTCTCTGTTACAAAGAATTGTCACACTGTATGTATCTTCATAATGCGTTGGGACTAAATAAATACGAGATACGTTAAAAATATTTGGAGAATGCGGGCATCGATCCCGCTACTTCTCGCATGCAAAGCGAGCGCTCTACCATTTGAGCTAATTCCCCTTCAATCGTGTCCTCGATTCTCATAGGCTACATCGCAGCTTAATACGAGCAATTCAGATTATCCTAGGTTTTTTTGGCAATGTAGTCTGCCATTTGCAAATTCAAAAAATTAATTAATTAACTAAATAGCAAATATTTCGACTAGAGGTATGTTTTCAATTTCTATTATTATTAATATTAAAACAATCAAGTTAAATAACACATGTTTGTTGCATTGCGTTTTTTATGGGATCACAAGGA